>VZSF01001152.1:958145-977742 GCA_013398295.1 Chionis minor | reverse complement strand
TGGGGCAGGAGGGGAAGCGGAGAGGGAAAGAAAGCTATAAAATGTGATAAAGGTATAGTGCCAAGTAATGCAGTATTAAGATGAGCTGACATTACTAGAACAGATATAATTCCTGGCCCTATTTGATGAAGCTTATTCACTGTGTTCATCACTTCTTATCCAAGCTGTCAGGAAAATTGTAGCACTTACCATACACAGTCTTAACAAAAAACACACCTTTGAAAACTGTGTTAAACAAACTGAGATAATTCATGACAGAGTTGCTAAACTCACAGGAAACAGGTTTGTTTTCTGACCACCGAGCCAAAATCTTTAAGATTTTTCATGACAGGCACTTCTCATATAACCATTGCTTACGTTTTTCTTGTCAAGAAGCTTTCTCAAATCTCAGTTTTGTGGGTAATTGCCAGGAAAGTAGACAACTTCAAATTCTTCCAAATCCCTAGTGTTAACTGGTGGGTCAAATAGAATCTAGTGGGGCATCCATGTGCCACATCACCACTCTAGTCAATAAGAAGTAGTACCTAACAGACCAAAAGCATTTGGGATATTTGTTCATGTTCTTTTAAACTAACGTTGCGTGTAGACCTTTCTATGTAACAGGTCTGGGATACCATTGTGATATTAGGACAAGATTTGAGGCAGTTTCAACTGTCTTTACTGCACTAGAGTAGCATAAACACAATACCCAGTATGGAGTCTGATCGCATTTGTTTGACAGTTGCATGCAGAGAGCATGCCTCTCTCATCATTTACATCTCTGCATGGGAATTAGAATTCTGTCAACGTCAGTGGAGTCAGACCAACATATAGCCACAGCAAGGAAGAAAAGAAAAATCAGCCTGCATCCCATACTAGTTGGATAAAATCAGTAGAGCTGGTCAAACAGTGAACTAATTCAGAATTAAGTCATTAAATGAGTTAGCTCTGGTATTGTTGCATTATCCATTGTACACAGATAACTGCCAGGTCATTTGCAAAATACTTTTGGCTCATGATGATTTCACAAGTCTCAACCACCATTCCTTTCTTCAAAAAAAAGCTTCAGTCACCCAAGGAGAAAACAGGGGGGGAAAAAAACCCAAATATACAAACTGGATAATCCATTATGTATCACAAGCATTGTCTAGCCGAAACAAACCTGTCATGAATAATCCGTAGACCAAAATAGATGCAACTAATGCTTAAAACACACACTGTCAGAGATAACAGGCTTGGTTTACAAGCAATAGAAAGTAGGTTGTTTATTGTATAATTTGGTTGCAAAAAATAATTCAGGGTGCTGATGTCTTTCCTAGAACACATTTAAAATAATGTCTATTTTGATATTAGCAAAAACATAAAAAATTAAACAAACAAATTAATTACATATACTTTATAACAACACAAAGAACTTAAATGCTTACTTTAGAGCTAACAAGGAAAAAGCATAAGATTAATATTCTGTTCATAGATTCTATATTGCTCCTTCTGGATGACAGAGAAGTGATATTCAATAAACTCATAAATTTGCTGAAAACATTATTACCATTGCTGATGAAAGAAACCCAGCCTACTACTCTTCATCAGCCTCAAGTTAGCGTCAGGCACTTTGCTACATGCACCAGACCATCCTGAATAGCACCTTCAGTAAAGGTAGTTTCAGTAATTAACATGTTATCAAGAGATGGCATCAGGGAAAAGACATAGTGAAAAATCTAAATTACTATAGCCAATAATGTTCCACCACTGTGAATAAAATAGGGATTTGCTCTTTTAAGGATGTATTTTTGCCACCTCCAGTTGTAATCTCCTCAAATGCCAAAGATAAATCAGAATTAGGTGTCATCAGTCCTCGAAAGGGAGACTTCTCATGAGAAATAAGAGCTTAAAAGACACAGGGGAAACAATTCAGACATTTTTCTCCATGGAATTCTTATCACCCTTTGAAATTTTTCCACTTTAGCTTCCAAAGTTAGGTCTTCCCTTAATGGTCCAGCTGCCTAGAAAATAGTCACAGTTTGTTTATTTTCATCTGTTTTACCATTAAGTACCCTCTTAAAAAGCTNTTTTTTTTTTTTTTTTTTTTCCTGAATTGGTATTAACAGCATTGCTGGAGAAGGCAACACACCTTCCCCCCTCCCCCCCCCAAACCCTACAATACGGCCTGGACTTCAGGTTCCACTAAAACAATTTTCCTCAATAAAAGGAGTAAAAAAAATATGGTGGAATTATGTTCCAAATCAGACCATTATAATCTGCTTTTCTTAGATTTTCTTAGCATTTCCATTTACAAAATTTGTTAAATTTCACGTGTGAAACTCAGGGCCAGTTTGGCCCCGTTGAAGGGAGTTGTACTACACTTGGTAAAAAAAAAAAAAGCAGCAGCTGAAAACCTTAGGCATGTACTGAAGACAGTCCTGCAACATCCTATTCAGATGTAAGTAGCTCTTAATAATGTATCTTCATGTAACATTTCACATGAGGAACATCTTGCAAGACTCTTATTTTTGCAGTACTCTGAACGCTTTCTGGTAAAAAAACAAGTGTGCAAATTGTATTTTGGGTATTTTGACCGTAGTTAATAAAGGAGGATAATTTTTAAGATTTCTAAGGGCAGAAATGGCAGGTGCCTGCTGCCCAGCAATCATCCTCAAAATACTTGAGGGACCAGGGCAGGGCTATTCACCCACTCTTATGCACAAGGAAGAGAGTAATCACTTTGCATAACTTTCCTCAGGACTTTGAGGACAAACTAAGAAACAAACCTGAGGTCACTGCAGGCTAACACCGACATTACCTTACCCTCCTTTCTCCCCAAGGGGTGTCCCTTGTGCCTTTATCTGTTTCAGAGGAGTACTCGGCAGATGCTTAACTTCCAAAATGAAGGCTTATGTAAAGGGTTTGCTCGTATGCAAACATGAAAAGTTAGGGGACAAGGACATGCTAAGGCATTTCTCCGATTCAGGGCTTAGACGAAGAGACAAATCTTCAAACTTTTTTTTTCAAATCTCTTGTTACTCTCCTGTGACTCCGAAATACTCAGTGACTTAAATTGTATTACATACATTACTTTTTACATTACCTGCTCATAAGTACCTCTTCTACTTCTGGCCTAGCTTCTTCTGTTAGCCTGCATCTTTTCACAGTTGCAGATAAATTCGAGAATGTGTTTGTCTTCTACATTTATTTTTTTTTTATTTAAAGTTTGTTTTTGCATATTTACCTCCCTGCTATGTCTCCTTGGGATATATGAGTCATATCCACAGCAATTAATGGCTGTAAATAATGCAATGTCATGTAATGATATGAAGATACGAAAGCCACTCGTTAGAAAACTGTATTTGGAGACAGCTAGCTTTTAGGAAAACATGACGATACTCTCAAACATTTACCTAATTCAGATTGGTACTTTTACAAGGAATGTAAGATTTTGGTCTAAATCTCCTGTAATGTTGTCTGAACTCAAGCATAATCATCTCGCCTTACACATCTGGGGTTTTTTTTTTTTGTTTTGGACCCACAGAGAGTACTTTTCATACACAGGGAGAAATAAAATGCAAAGGGAAAGAGGAACAGAACAATTGATATGATTTATTAATACCAAATATGCATTAATCATTAGCAAGCCATTCTACATTCATCACTTACAGGAAGGCTCATCATTCAAACCATTTTTGGTGCCAGTGTTAATTGCCTGATCTTCAGGCTGATTTTCCTTCCCACTGAAAGCAACAAGACAACAACTTCCACTAACTTTTACAGGAATCCTATGCATTTTGCCAGATATATGCCCCTTCATGGCAGCTGAAGAGCTATCCCCTCGTCTTTCCTCCGTTTCCAAATAAACGGCCTCCTTCGCCTCTTCGTTGTTTTTTCATCATGACATCTGTACACTCATATTTTTAGTCACTGTTTTACCCTACAGCAACTGCTTCATCACTGAAGCTGCCGAGAAGATCACAAGGTTCTCTCTGTAAAGCACTTCACCATTTGCTCTTAGGCTTGACTTTCACTTGTGCACCCACTACAAATGTAAGTTCTGACTGAACATACACATTCAGATGGTCACCTGCCACTAAAATCAATACTTTGAATAGTGTGACAGAGTACAAATAACATACACTTCCACCAGGAAGCCTACTTAGTAGAACAACAGTACGTCATAGGCCATACATAAAATATCACCTATCTGTCATCATAGCAGACAACATCTGCTCTGTCATATATTCATGTAGGAGAATGTGTTGCTTTGCTTTACCCGTCAGACTGCTGATTTCAGAGGCTGAAAGTCTCCTGGTGCTCATACCTTACTGCTGGAATAAAGGTCAATTAACCATTACCTCCTCCAACACACACGGGCTTGTACAGGAAAGCTCTCATGGAAAATTGCAAATCCACAACCATCTTGGTCCAGGCCAAATCTAGAAGTTCGCAAAAGCCTAAGGTTCACTACAACACAGAGCTTGTACATTAGATACTTATTCAGGATAGTGGCTTAGACAGACTTGGAAAACAAATGGACAACAGGCAGCTAAGGTCTATGTGACTCAGATATACAAGCATATTTCTTTAAAGCTGTTATGCTACATGCATCAGCAAGAAAAGCAATCACACAATTCAACTCTGTGTCACAGAGAAGGTTTTTCCCTCCCCACATGCACAGTACACGTTTATCATTAAAATAGTCCCCACAACATTTTTGTCACTGAAACAGCATTACTGGAAAATTGTCGCTAATTCTTTTTTTCATCTTTCAGAAGAAATGCTTCCCCATTATTTTATTATAAATGTTCACATCACTTTGAAGCAATTTTCAAAATCACTGACATTTTTATTTCACCAGAAGCAGTCTTTTCCTAGCCTTCACTAAACAAGAATGTAACCCCTGCTGTTTTCTGTGAATTAGCATTTTCAAAAGTTATTTTGAAAATTATTCAAAAATTGGTTTTAGCCTAGCTTTCAGTGAAACACAGCATAGACAAATTGATTGAAGATGGATCCATTTCAAATGGTGTGTTTTGGGTTGTTACACACACACACACACACACACTCTCTTTCCTGTACTTTCTGATTGTCTCATTAAACCTGTGATAATTTCTGTCAAGAGCTCCTGAATGTGCTAGTGGACTTCAATTCCCTTGCCTTCAATGGGAGCAACACACTTCAGCATCTCGCAAGACGTAACTCGCACCACATGACTGGATTTTCAAAGGATATGGTTTCTCAAACTACCTTTGTCCTGAAAGAATTCTATTAATCAGCCCCTAAGCCTGTCTCATTCATATAATACGTGTTTACAATAAAGCTATTTCTTCCATTGTCCAGTGCACAACTTTCAAAAACAGCTATTAAATGGCTGCCTCCTTAGTGCACAATCTCTTTAATTTGCAAAACTGCTCATCTCTTTACTGGAATGTCACCAGAGCACTTGACCATTGTCTGTTAGGGAGTCTCTAACTATCTAAAGTTAAAAAAGCAAACAAACCAAAAAAGGCAGGTTTCTGACAAAAAATAAGATGGTTATGGGTTGCACCATATAAAAGAGGTTTGAAGAATTCAAGCCAAGTTAGAAGGTTCTGGATTTGAAACAATGACAACAGTAATAAAAATCACAGAAACTGAATTGACTGAATCAATTTTCTTGTAAAAGTGTCACAATTACAGATGGTAGCAATCTGGAAATAGCTGCAAAGAGAAAATAATTACAAAGGGATGAAAACGTATTAATGCTCAATCGTACTGCATGTGTGGGAAAGAATATTCTGATATATTCCGGCTGTCCTTAATTCATCATCCAACTGTACTAAGCGCCCACTTTTACAAACAAAAACATTGCCTCAGTTGCTGAAATCCTTTATTTAGTAATCTGTGTAGGCTGAAATGTTGAAAATGGTTTCTAAATTCCTGGCTTCTGAATCTGTCTTCAAAGTTGTCTTTGTCTATATTAGCGTACAGCTGCAGGCTATAATCAAAGGTCATTAGATTTACCAATTTCTGTCAAACATCCTAACATCATTCCTTCCAAGGAAATACCTACTATTTTTTAGAACTTGCAAATACAAGGAAATGCCACTTAATCCCCAATTTTTCCAAAATAGTGTGTCACACCAAGGATGCAAGGCAGGAAGAGGAAAAGCCTTGGAGTAGTCTACAAAGTGGGTGTTAGCATGGCTTAAGAAGCTGGAAAACAGCAGAGAAGATTTAGCCAAAAATCTAAACAAAGTCAGCAGACTTTAGGCACCCATAACACCCACGTCAGTTTTTAGGCACCCACAATCAAGTAGTGCTCCGTGAACCACTGACCAGCTGAGCAAGTACCTCATGGTCAAAAGTCACCTAGGCTGTCAGTATCCTCTGCCTCATTTGCTCACAATTGCCCAGTACAATCTAGAAATTAAACCCCAGTGGTCTGAGAAGTCCAGTCCAGCAAGTGTGCCAAAAATTCACCTACGCATCCACAGGATCAGGGCACTTTGCAGAGTGGAGCACCACACCTTAAAAGCACATGCCCTTGCCAGGAAGCAGACAGCAGTGCTTCATTCAGGTATTCGTATAGGTATCCTCTAGGTGATTCCGTGTAGTTCCTCTTGGAAAAGATACTGTATCATATTCACTCTCTTGGGTTAGATCTGCAATCCCAGCCACATTAAATGCCGCCTTGGTGGAAGTGTGACAAATTAAGTATTTTCACTCGTTTATAAATCACAAATGTCTAGGCTGATACGTATGTGCTCGTACATGCAGGGAGGACGTTTGCAATACCCTCTCTTTAAAACCCCATCAGGGTACTAGGCTCCAAGGAAGTCCGTGATGTTTAGGACATTTGAGAGCTGCCAGTGTCAGTAGCAGAGGAAGAAAGAGGCAGCACGCATTGACAGGATGATGGGATGCATCAATGAGTAACAGGAGCTTCTCGTGAGGTGACACAGCTACTTACTGTCCCTTCCTGAGATGATGTCTTTTAACCTCCAACAAGCCCCGAACAAGGATAGACAAAGGTTTCCAGAAATGGAATCATACTAATGATAATATTACTGATGCTATTTGATACCGGTTTCTACAAGTGACTGCAAACTGACCCCAACACAACGCACAGAGTAATGGGTGCACAAACATGCTACTGCCTGGACTGACAAAAGCACACAGTACCGCTGTAAAGATCTGTCTCTCTGCATGTGAAAACAACACACGCACTTTAACATGTTTTTGTATTTTTCTGCATGGACCATAAGCTGATCTACTTTAGGCCATGGCGCAATTAGACTAAATGCTTTACGGACCTCATCAAAAGTAACCTGCTCCATTGAGCTCAGCCCTAAAGCAAGGAACCACAGGAGACATGTTCCTCACCGTTCTCAATGCTGTTTGCAATACCTGACATCACAAACAGGAACGATAGAACAAAACTTAGTACAAGGTCCAGGCTTGCAAAATGAACACAGCAGAGCCCTTCAAGTGTCATGGTCAAATAAAAGCAATTCCACCCTCAAGGAGAGGAGCGATTTGAGTTTTGTGAAGAGACACGTTAAGGGATGAAGTTTTGAGCACACTCACAATGCACTAGCATGTTTTCCAGCTGTCCAGGCATTATGGGACTAAGACAGACGTTTGCACATGAACAACGTCAGCTTTCTTCCCAGGCAACGTACATTCGGAAGACCTGCTAAACACTGGATGCCTTTATGCCACTGCCAAGCAGTCGTAATGAATGAAGCACTTCTCAAGCCCAGCTAAGATCAAAACATTATTGGTGAAGAAAATGAAAGGTCCTCTGTATTAAATAAACCAAAGATTCTATGCTGCCAAACAGTCCTTTGGGGAGTTCAAGTGGAGACCGAGAGGGACATGGTAGAGAACACAATACTCCCTCTTCTGCAGAAGCAAAAGAAGAGTGCTTTCCTCCTTTCCGGGCCTGAGAAAGTGGTGTTACCCTCAGCTCGCACATTGTCTCAGCTGGTGTTATAAAAGGTTCCATCTGCTTCAGCCAGAGTCGGTTATCTTCCAATGCTTGCTCTATGCAGGCACTCACGCTATTACTGAAGATTAGTATTCATTACTGAAACTCTATTCAAAGGCAAAAAGCAATGAGTGTTTTATTCTCAAAAGAATCCCAATGGATACATGCCTCTAGCCTCACCGTTACTTAAGTTTTTCCTCCGCATTATTTTGAGAAGATGAGATCATCCAGATAGACTCTTATCTCGATAGTCTAATTGAACTGAGATCCAGCTTTCTGAATATCAGAAAAATGGGCTACAAGCAGAATACTATTTGCAACTATGCAACAGCATCAGCAGCATGATATTTGTTAATTTTCTCTAAGGTTTATTAGCAAGTGTATGGACTAGTGTATAGACTATTCAAGACTTTGGTTACATTCAGTTTCTTTATAAATGGGTTTGTTTTGCTTGCATTAGACAAAAGAATTTCATTGTCAGAGGAGAGCTTTAGTTACTACAGTTGTTACTTGGGCAGAACTGCACGTGGGTTAATAGATCTGCCCTCCAAAGCTAAATAGCTTTAGCCACTTCAAACACAAAATGTGAAGAGCTGTTATATCCCAAATTGTAGCTGCAAAACGCTCCTTAGCATCATTTGCCTAAACTATGAAGTATCTTAGCTATGTAAACACTACTTCTTCAGAAGATTAACACATGGGTAACAAGTTCCGGTCATGATGAGCTCATAAATGGGGTTAACAAAAACAAAAACCAACCACCAAACAAAAAGCAAACACACACCGTGCACCAGAACACTAGTTTCAGCAAAACTGTAGTAGGTTCCTGGTGCTGTTTCCCAGCTGGCACCAGGCTTCTCAGAACAGTAATCCATCATAACTTTCGATATGTTTTTACTTTGTTGATAAAACTGAAATAAATAGAAATATATAAAGAAATAAATGAAAACAAATAAAAATATATTTTAAACTCCAGTCTTTTGTTACTAATAAAAAGGACTTTAAAAAATATCTCACTAATTGAGCTCACAGTTTCCTGAGAGATTTAATTGTTAGCATAAAATGAACACTAAGTTTACCCTTTCATTAAGGAAAACTTAGATTGGACTTTTATGCAAGGCCTTGTAAAACTTATGAAGCATACTCTTGATGTCAGCAGCAATAACCATGCCACGGTTCTACAGGCAAAATCCTTCGGTCTCTTAAGCATGTGCATTTAGTAGGTCCCATTTCCGGTAACTTTCATCTGTAAAGATCCACCTGAAACACTACTTGTTTCCAGGTTTAAAAAAAAAAATATGAAATTTTCTGGTTATTTTTTCCATATACTCTTCCTCATTCACCAAACTCCCTGAAGATATTGGAAATATGGAAGAAAGGGTTTTTGAACTGAAGTAAACAAAAATTATTTAGCGAAAACTAAATAGCAACACATAAGATCCCACTCTCTCGGTTAAGCAGCATGATGGATGTCTAAAGCTATGTAACAAGATCGCTTCCTTTTAAAAATCCCAGTGGTACCAAACTGGTGAAGCAATTTCAGCACCTATGGAAAATACATACGATGAAACCAAGCCCAATGAAAAAAAGCCCCAAACCTTTTACAAATACTAGCTAATTCACCAAAGCAGGCTTTCCCCAGTGCCAGCTGTTTGAAATGAATGCTCGCGTTTCCCAGAAGCTGCCTCTCTAGCACAAGGCCCACTGACCAGCAGAAACACCCACTCTAGGCTTTAGACCCTACTTGTCTTGTTTCCTTAAACCCTAACTAACAGGAATATGCTAACTGTTAAGTCAGACTAGCCTGCATTCTGCCGAGCATCTCTTTCACAGTTCAGGTGAAAGAGGTTGCTATCTTTACTGAATAATCAGAACACAAAGAAAGGTTGTGTTACAACACAACGTGCACAACTCCACAGAACAAAGCTCAAATATGATGTTGCTGCATAAACATACTGTATATAAATAATATTGTATGTATATACTGTATGTAAAGGAAGATTGTCAGTAGTTACTTTTGTCTTTTCTTCAGAGCAAGAAGAGGGCTTTTGTGATATCTAACCTTTCTTAGAGCTTGTGCATACAAGAGTGGTGAGGTGGCCTATTTAGAAGATCCTTTTCCTTACAGTAACCTATTTCCCCAGGCCAGCTATTGACAAAAGGTTTGTACCAGATATAATCAATGCTTTTAGTATGCTTGGAAGAGTGGAAGGTGGCTAGCTGGCACAGGATCAAGCAATAAACCAACACTTTCAAGTGTGGAGCAAGGTACTAACTTTTGTAAAAGAGTGAGTTGCAACCTCCCATCAGGAACTGCCTTTAAAAAGAGATGCATTTGAAAAAGACGACAATCCTAAAAGGGCAACTGATCTTAGAACTCTGATTGTTTTTAAGCAAATATAGAAATACCATTTGCACGTTTAAAACCCCCAAACTTAGTTTGTCGAGTGGACAAAATCAATTTAATAAGGCAAGACTTAGGTACAATTCCCTTTCCATAACAAATGTAAATAACATACCTGTAAACAGCCATTAGAATATCTGTAGTTATTGTAATCTCTGGATTCCAGCTGCTGCAAAGTTAAATTTTACTGCCATGCAAGAAGTCATACTCATACCAACACGTTCTGGCTACTGAATTATTTTCTGTTTGAGAAGGAAAGTTCAGCTTGAACTTTCATCATCCTCAAGACCCTTTATTCTTTTTAAGGATCACTGTCAAGCAATGTTTGTGCTCAAAAAACTTTCCTCTGCTCATGGTTCCTTAATTACTTACATATTACCTTAAGATAATCTTAAAACATTAGTAATCTTCTTTAAAGCAAAACCCTTTGGGTATAGGAACACAGAGAGATTCAGAGCAAGTTTTTCTTCCCAATCATTTGTACCTGTCTTGCTAAGTACAGTACATCAACCAAGCCCACATCCTGGATTTAAATTTATAATGCTCAGCTCACCAGAGGGATTTACCTTTGCAGGCAGGAAAGAGGCCTGTTCAGATGCATCTTAATGCCTGAATCATTTTCAGAAAAACTGATTATGCAAATTAAGATGAATAACATTAAGAAACATATCTTAGAGTTCTGAGTTATAGCAAGAAAAGGTTGGTTTGGTACACTTCCCTTTATCCATGGTTGAGCAGTACCAGATATCGTGGGCTTGTCAGCACTGGCCACTCAACACGACGACAGGACAGCCCCAGCTATTGATAGGAGAGCAATTCTAGTTTCTTCCTCTCCTCTTCCACTTCCCTTCCCCTTATCCATCACCTCTCCTCTAAAACACTGTAAGAAAGGTTAGCATTTGTTGGATTTGGATTATACCCATAGTCTTAAACTTTAATCTTCTGGACGCTAAACACCACTCACAGGAAAACGTGTAATGTCTTCAAGAAGCTGTTTACCAAGCACAGCCTCATTGAACCAACATAATTAATGAATATTAATCCAGACAATAACTCAGCAGACAGACAGGAATGCAGTGTCAGCACCCAGCAAGATGAAAATTGGATGCTATTGTGTGTGCAAAGAAGGCAAACACTTTCATATTAAAGGAATTAAGGAAATGAAAACAGGAAAGGCTGGGGAGTTCAGTGGGAGGTAGATTTGCACATTGTCAGCTTTCTATTTCTGGACCAAATTCTTATCTTTTTGGTTATAAAATGAAAAACTATGAGAACCTCATTGGTGTCCCAGTAAGTCTAAAAATGTAGTAAAACGCAGCTTTCCAGATTTCTTGGTCAGGCAGCAAGAAGCAATTAAACTCCATGTTGCCCAAATTAGAAGTAGGTAACTGTATAATTTCAATTACTGCACTGAAAGGAAGACTGGGAGCACAATCCATCTTCTTATGTCTCTGTGCTGGCTATGCCAAATCACAGGAGGAAACTAGAAACTGGGTTGTCTGCCATACAGCCTCTCCAGTTCTTGCAATCTTATCCCTGGTCTCAGGGTATCCGATGCTTATTTAAAAGCCTGGCTCTTTGGATCCCCTGCTTAGATGTGGCACTTGGTTTTATTTGAAGAGTTACAGATGACTCTTCCCTGGGAAGGGAAGAAGCAACTCACTGCAAATACACACTGGGTCAGGGAAACCTACTACCAAGGTCTGGACGTATGTCTCTGCTCTATCATACTGAGCAGATGAGCCAATTCAGATTTTTTGCATCATACTGCTTTTCCAGAAGAAAAGAAAATGATGTTTTTCATAAAAGCTGTCTGCTTTTTTAGCTAAACTGACTTTATTTAGTGTGCAATTATTCTGGAAAGTCACATATATTGTGCTTTCACATAGGGAGCTATATAGCTCTTTTTTGAGGACAAACATATCAGACTTCATCGGAAAACACGAGCTAAAAATATAAATGTATTTTAAATACAATGCTAATTTTTCCAGAACTATGCAGACATAAAAAATTAATTTGCTGAAGAGAAGGTTATGGGATCTCTTGACATATTTTTACTGCTAAGTCTCAGCAGTACACAAGTTCCTTGAGAAGCAAAACTAATGAAGACTGTTTGGTTTCCTATCAAATGCATTTCAACAACTTGCCTCTCTGTGTCTAATACTGTTCATACTCGAGGCACAGATTTTCCTCTACATTCGGGACATTCATAACATCACTATCCTCTGCTGATCTCCACTGTCCAGTGATATATTTATGTTGCTGCCTTTATGTCCATGTGGACATCAACAATATATTCTCCTCTATTTACTTTCATGAGTCATGCAGTTTTGTAAGCTCTGTAGGAACTAATTATACTTCGAACTTCTGTCAAATTTGATTAAAACTGGTGAAAGCACTGAGAAGTTAAAAGCAAATGGAGACATGTGTGCACACACATACAGAGTATGATCTTTTAAGCCAACTTTCCTCAGGAAATCAAGCTAAAAAAAGGAGTATGGCAGTAGTTTTTTCAAAGCCAGTTCAAATAAGGAGATACATTGTATATCCTGTTCAGCATGCCTTTTTTAAACTATTGGAATGCCGTTGCATTCATAAACAGCTATAAATACTTCCCATAGAAACAGCATATAGTTGCTGTTTCTCCCTGCTCCCAGCCAAACTTCATCTCTCCAAATGTAAGACAAGAGCCTATTTTGGAAACGGAACTTCAGCAATGTGCGTACTCCTGCAGTTTGGAAAAGGACAAGCTTTTTGAGAAACAAAAGCAACGTAAAGGGCCCTCTATCATCAGATGTGCAGTTTGCCTTCACAGCTAAAACCAGCAGTAATTTTAACCTTGCTGAGATCAGAATACAGAAGCTACCCTCAGATAAAAACCTGGCAAAAAGGTGCTTTTATTGCCAACTCTAAAGTAAAGCAAATTCAGTATCTCATACCTGCCTGAAGCTGTTGGTTGTAAGTTTACCTCACAGTAAAATGAAAGAAGTTTGCTTTCATAGTGCTTTTGTCTTGGAAAAGCTGATCCATGCCTTTGCCACATCAAAAATAATACATTTTTCTATAGTGGCAGGGAAGGCTGCGGGAAACAGGGCATGACAAGCACAGTACAGATTCATAAGGGCACACAACCCACATTTTCAAGAGATGATTGATTGGAGAGGACTTTTGTCTCCAAGCTGCCAGCGTGCAATCGCGCAGCGAGAGGCAGGCCTGGCAACACGACTCCATGTTTTCTGCTCAAGCAGCAACAGCAATCCAGGATGTACTTCGGTGGCACAACTCGTGAGGATAAGGCCAGCAGTGTAGGGCAACGGCTTTCAGTTTTACGTTCGCGCAGAAGCGTGGAGCACATGATGATGCCTTGTACAATCATTTAGCACTTTTCCAGTGCTCCCTGATCACCAGTTCCAAGTTTGCAAGACCGACATTTAATTTAATTTATTAAGTTTAGCCACATACTCTCAGTGTAAAAATCATGTTTGAGGGAGGGACAACCAAACTGTATACATGGCTCCTGCAAGCACTTAGATGTGTCTGCACATCTACTAGTACTAGTACCATCACTGTAAGCAGAATAATCCACGGGCAATGCCTTCTCAACATCCTATGCAGGGACTGAAACCAGCAACAGCTAACTGCAAGAAACCCAGTATAAAGAACATGAGTGGTACAATCCTGCTCACAAAACCCCTGACTTCCTGCACTCCCACAACTGGCAAGAGAAGTGGAAAACCCCTTTGAAAACTGGAGAGTACACAACTCTTCCCACAAGCTTTAATTCCTATAACTAACAGGACAGAGCTGCTGTCTGAGGCCACTCTTCCATATAACAGAAAATTTAGGTTTAAGGCAATCTATGCTGGATCAAACCCATCAGCAAAGTGCTGAGCTATGGCAAACTCACTTCCACACAAATGTGTTGAAAAAGAAAAAAAAAAAGAAGGGGTATCTCATTTCTAGTATACTTTATGCTGGATTAGGTATTGTCTGTCCTCCCGCAGCTGGCACAAATCCAGCATAAATTCCACAGTGTTCTGCTTAATTTGACACTTGATCCAGATCATATTTGTGCTGCTTGGTGACTTGGTATTAATGAATGAGAATCACATTTAGGAAGAGTCTTTCATCCTAAGGTCAATCAGGGTAATTATGATCACTTAGCTTTTTATTCCTGCATAACAGAGATCATTTCTGCTAAAACACTGAAGGCCCACAAATTTAAAAAAGCTTATCAGCCATAGTTGAGCCCTCTCCCAGTTCCCTCAGTTCTCTCCTAGTAATCTTCAGAGATTACTGAATTTCACAAATTACAAAAACCATACCATCAGAACTGTGAGTTTTGTAAGCTACTTTTTCTCTACAGTTTAGTTTCTCTCTTCACCTGATGGGGATACCCATCCAAACATGAATGAGAGAAAATAACAGCTCTGTAAAAATAATGACTGTAACCAAGTTCAGAGTGCTTATTCATTAATACGCCACTGATAACTTGCAGCAGTGCTGGTGGAGTAGGCTTATGCTGATTTTCCTCTAACAAGGTCTTCTGTCACTGCTACCCTCTCCTCTGGGAGTTGTGCACATGTGCTTAGACTGGCAGGTTACTCTTCTCCAGTCAGGGTCATTCCTAGAAATCCCTGCATCTCAAATGAAGGGTAACTTATTCCAGCTCACTGCCTGCTCTCCACATCTATCCTTGGCCCAGCCCCGTACAGAGTGGGTACCTTCCCCTGCAAGAATTTCCTTCAGCAACAAATCCCAGACTGGCAGAACCACAAGACAACAGGAATTAACCTTTTGAGACCTGCATTAGATCAGGAGTTTCATTTATATATACATATCTATTCCTATGCAAGAGTTCAAAACAGTTCAATCTAATAAAAAGATTTCGAAATTCGCCATTTATTCTTTAGCTTAGCAGAGAACACCACCATTAGGTCCAAAGTCTTCACCTGGGCAACACTGGAACTGACTTCTACTTTATAGGCTTTATCTCTCATTAATGCATAAAATGCATATAAATGGCAATGAATATTTGACTGAACTGTATTTTTATGGTCATAGATCTCAGCTTGTAGGGTGGACTTAGATATAAGTTATTAATTCAGTGATCTGCAAGAGCTAGCAATCAACCATAACCTTTTCGCTATAGCAACTATATGATTTATATAACAAAGAGTAGTACATCAAGTCTGATGTTTTTATGATTGTATCTTGAGCTATTCATCAAAAGAGTTTCTCAAAGATCTAGACGTGGTCTATTTTTGTTTAGAGTTGATTTCAGATATGGTAAGTCAGAAATAAGTAACGTTTACAGCTTGTCTTCATGGCAGATAAATAACTGAAATATTCATTTATTATGTGCCATCTCCATATCTGTAAAGAATAATTTTAAAAGCAGCTTATGACAAAGCCAAAAGAGCTGAACAAAACATAGATGCATACACTGTGCTTACTAAACCAATGAGCCATAATGACCACAAACTAAACCAACTTACTTACGCACCCTTCTCCCAGACGGCCACAGAACATATTTGTTACTGTAAAAGCCTGCCACTGGAGATCAAATTTTTAAGATGAGATGTTCAATTAGTAATTTTATATCCCATGAGTATAACATGTGGTGAGGTTATTTATTTAAATGAACAGAGGTATCACTGTTGCATTTTTATTTAAAAAAACTCCACAAACACACCTCCCCCCCCAAAAAAAAAATCACCAAAATGAAAAACCAACCAACCAAAAAAACCTACCCCAACACCAACTTATCTGTTTTCTTGCAAACAGTTTCAGTTAATTAGGACAATGTTCTCAACTACTGTATAATACTGTCACCAAACTGGCAGGTGTTCCAGCATAGAACAGGCTGAGTTTTCATGCACCATGCTCTAGTGGAGGTATTTGAGGACTACAGCAAGAACTTCACTCACGCCCCCATCACTTCAACACAGTTTGAGGAACAGGACTCCTTTTTGACAGGCAGTGCCACCATCAAACATAAGAATGAAATAATAAAGTGAACTGCAAAGCACCCAGAACAATCCAGCGAGCTCCCTTAATCCTATACTTGCTGAAGGAAGATGCATCAGAACAATAAGAGAGTTGAATCACTGGGCGTACAGTGAATTTCTCATCCTTCCTGTGGCTCCCAGCACAGCAGCAGTCATGGTCTCTACCCCACAACACTTGTCAGTGACAGAAGTTGGCCTGAAGTCTTGGGATGGCTTCACTCCTTGGGACAAGACTACTTGCCAAAGGGAAGGGCTACAACCACTAGGAGGCCATGCAGACATACTGAAAAGCAAGTAGACATACTTGAAGAGGACTACATAGGTGCTGGTTTACCTAGTGCTTATTATTTCTCTTTAACTCCTATTTTCAGTTTCACTGCCGGTATTCTGGCTAAAATACCATTATATAAAAAGACACTGCACACAAGAGAATTGCCACCTCAGGTGGCTGGTTTATTTCAGAAATAATGTGTGTAAAACATACATTGGACTGCAGTCCTGTAAGCCAGCAGCAAGAAGCCAGAAGCCAAACTTCTACTGAAGGCTAATGCATTACACACAAACTCATTAAACCATTACATAAAACTGTCAGAGATTTCCAGCCATTACTTACCACTGAACAAAGGTAAATAATACCTTTCATTTATCCAACTATTGCATTGAAACAGCAAATAATGCCTCTCCACACTCCTTGCGCTGTCTGTATTCTTAAACACTGAAGATATATGTATGTGCAAATGCACACAGAAAAACAAGCTGATGTAAATATGCCCCCCTCAGGTACACATCAAGAGCGGCGAAATTCCTCACTTAGAAGGCCAGGGGGCATCTGAGAGTTTCTAATCTGACAACTTCCATAAAACTGGACGCTGATCTTCATCCACATCCACTGTATCCGTAGCTTTAAAGTGCTCCTGTGGGTACACACCTATACGTCCCCAATGCATCCCAGAAGTTTGCTCACCTAATACAGCATTGCCTAAGCCCCAGAGAGATGTGTATGTCTTATGACACCATACTAAAGACGTGTGCGCAGCGTGGCATGGCTTCCTGATGCTCCTTATTGGTAACACATCATCAGCCATGAGGATGGTGCAACAGAAAAAAGCAGCAAGATGGGCACATCAGCACAGCTATGACAGCTTCTGAGGGAGAACTGTAGTAATAAGGACCTGGGGTTCTCCTCCAAGAACAGCTCATTTCTGGGGCCCCTCCTCTTCTCCATACTATTTTCAGATTTGCATCATATTACAATAGTGTTTAGGAAATGCAGGCAAAGTGAAGGACCCTACTGCTCCAAGCACTGTGCAGTCCTGGAACTAAACATGTCCCAAGCACTTTGTCCATGCCAATCTGCCCATCAATTTCAGAACAAATAGAAAAATCCTTCTCTATGGATCTGGCAGCCACAGCACTCTTGCCACGAACTGTCTGTGCTTCAGCCTCAACTCCTTCCCTTGTCCTCTCTGCTCATTCTGACCAAGTAGTCCTACGCTCTGACCTGGTATCTCTTCGTCAGTTCTGGACACAGGAGCCAGATTGAAAGAGACCCACCCTTGAGAAAACTGTTCTCCAGTTCATGAATCTCAGCCTACCTCTGCTCTCTTAATAATGGCAGACTTCCCACGCACAAATAAAATCTCTTCTGCCAGTATTCCTGATTGACTTCAGTTGATGGAGAATTCCCCTAATGCCAAAAGAGAATCTCTCCCCAGCTTTCCCAGGGAACCGTGTTTGCCTTCGAAAATACAAATCTTATTAAGGATTTCAAATCCTCAAGAAAGAAACAGTTCTCAGGATATTTAATGAGGGAGTCAAACAGAATAGTAGCCCCAAGGAGTACAGGCCTCAGCAAATGGACTAAAACCAGGCCTTCAAAGCCGCAACACAGCAGAAATTCCCAGAAGGGTTTTCTGCTGGTAAAAGGATGCTGCACACTTATAATTAATGTAAAACTTAATTAGAATCTCTAGGGAAAAAAAAAAAAGAAATCCATTTGGAGGTAATTATAAAAAGGAGGCAGTTATAACAATTATTTATCATCTCTATTTCTGGAAGAGAAATCAGGGGCCTCATTCTTGGAGGCATTCGACAAACGTAACGAGCAGTCAGGTTCTGCTTGCCAGCACAGAAACACTCTGAAGGGTTTGCACCCGCTCTTATCACCTCCACCCAGTCAGCATTACTGATGTATAACCAGCTGAGTCATTGCACAACACAGCTGCTATTTCAGGATCTCTACCTACTGCCCTGTTTGCCTGCATTAGCGTGGCTCTTCCATGCCACCATCACCATTTTAACCCAAGGACCAGATTTCCTACCATACAGCATGCACCATCTGCATTGGCTCGTAACCACAGGACAACAACAGAAGCCTGACGACAGACATCCTAATGCGGTGCAAACTTCATTTGGTATGTCATGGAGCACTGGAGGTTATCAGTGAGCCAAAACTCGGCTTCCTGTGCATTGGAAAAAAATATCCTATAGACAATGCTCTTGGGAGCCATCTACTGGTAATTAGGAATTAACCATTTGCATGTCTGCAGAGAAATCCAAGAGCCACTTGTAACTCCACCATCTCAGGGCACCTCCTAAACTCCTGCATTCATAACTGGAATCTTTTGAGGGATCATCTGTGAACTAGTTATTTAACTGTAGCTAAGCATTATAGCCCCATTTAATAGGGATTCCTAGCACTTCAAATGCTTAGCATGCTACCTAAGCATTATCTTCTTTCCTAACTTGTTGGGACTCTAAAAGACGGACAGCACTGTAGAAGCCATATATTATTTTCCTGTTAAATGCAAAGTCCTAGTAAGCACATGTGGGAGAAAAATCCAGGCCACACAGCAAACTGAAGTGCCATGATTTGAAGACTCAACTCCATGACTGGAAACACTAGGTAAAGAAGCCAAATTAATTCCCAGGAGCTAGGTGGGAAGAGGGTAGATGGAGGTCACGCCGGAACACTGCCATTGGGACAAGAACATGTGAAATGCATGGGGATAACCACTCAGAGGAGCAATGGTCTTCCCCTACTGCAGCACGGCTGTGTGAACACAGCCCCTTGGGCTACTGCAGATACATTGCAGGTGGCAAAATGGGAGACGGCAGACATTGAGTACGCTGCACCTCATGCCTGGATGGTTTAAATTGCTTCCCTACTAAGTGCTGGTCCAAAGGCAAGAAAAGGCTTCCAACAGTATTATTAAAAGAGCTGAAGGGTAACTGGGGGGGGGA
>VZSF01001152.1:869117-958128 GCA_013398295.1 Chionis minor | reverse complement strand
GGTGGGGGGGGGGGGGGGAGTACAAAACCAACATGTTCAGAAAAAGGGGTTACCTTTCCAGGAAAGAAGGATTTTCTGGCACAGGGGGCATATTAACAATGCACATCAGTTCCCCAGACATGACTGTCTTACTTCCATATTATACAGAGGACAGACCATCAGCACGCATCACTCACCCACAGTGCAGGGAATAGTATGGCCAGTACATGCTGGTCTCCATTCTCAATGCCCAGGATTTCCCATGGAAGGTGCAGAACACATGGTTCAAACTGGGGCCCTGGCACCTACTGGCTCACACACAGTGTGGATAACCAGTGGACTAAGACAAAAAGTCTGGAACAGACTCCCAGGAATTCCAGCTGAAAGTCCCTCTAACTCCGCTCTTGTGAGACCCCACCTGGAATACTGCATCCAGCTTTGGGGCCTCCCAACATAAGAAGGACATGGACCTGTTGGAGCGGGTCCAGAGGAAGACCATGAAGATGATCAGAGGATTAGAGCAGCTCTGCTATGAAGACAGGCTGAGAGAGTTGGGGTTGTTCAGCACGGAGAAGAGAGGGCTCCGGGGAGATCTCATAGCAGCTTTCCAGTATGTGAAGAGGGGTATGCAAGAAATCTGGAGAGGGACTTTTTACAAGGGCATGTAGTGATAAGGACAAGGCGTAATGGCTTCAGACTGGAAGAGGGTAGATTTAGATTGGGTATTAGGAAGAAATATTTCACTCTGAGGGTAGTGAGGCACTGGAACAGGTTGCCCAGAGAAGTTGTGGATCCTGGAAGAGTTCAAAACCAGGCTGGATGGGGCTTTGAGAAATCTGGTCTAGTGAGAGGTGTCCTGCCTTTGGCAGGGGGGTTGGAACTAGATGATCTTTAAGGTCCCTTCCAACCTTAACCATTCTATGGTAATTACAGCCAAGACTCAAACTAATTCAGAAATACCAATGTCTACCAGGAAGATCTCAAAACCAGTGTCTGGGGACTCACAACAAAGTGCCAGGAAACCAGTACAGAGGAAGTGATTCATGTTTATCCTACATTTTGCATGGCAGAAGGTTTCCAGGGCATTCCAAGAGCCTAGCAGACACAGCAGAGCTGGGTACCAAAGTAGAAAAATCCCCTTACATTTATGATAGTTTTAGAGGATATTGTGCTGCAAATGCACAAACCAAAGAAGGGAGGTAAGAGCTATGAAGTAATGTCATTGCACGTCACATGTGCAGTATTTTATTAGCCAGAAAGAGATGAAGTTTGTTTACATATACACAAATTAAAAAGTCACACTCGTCACACCATCTGCTAGTTACAAAGGAGAAGATGGTAGCTTAAATGCCTATGTCTCATTGTGTGTTTCATACTTGGTTTTAGATTTAAAGCTATATTATTTTAAAATTAAAAGTAGACCCAAAAAAGTCCTGTTCATATATCATCTCTACATCAATGCTCAGGTTTCAGTCAGCCGTCATTAAAGCACCAACTCTGTATTAAGACCTAAAATGCTGCCAATTTTCTGTGTCCTTGGTCAAGGTCCAGTTAGTTTCTCAGTGTGAAGTGGTACTGTTTCTCAGCCCAGTAGTAGTAATGCTCCACATGTTTTTTTCCCCTCTCTCTTCATGTCCCTTTCCATGCCAATATGGCTTAGCGAGGCTGTCTGGCATACTTCTCCATTCTTTTTAATGGTTTAAAGAAAACATTTTTCATCAAATGAAAGCACTTTGAACAGAATCTATTATGAAGAGGAGAAAAATATTTTTTTTCTCCTTTTGAGTGGCAGTTTTGTTGGGCACTAAACTCATAATTTGAGGTGTCTAACACAGCTAAATTTAGAAAGTCAAGTAATAGCAGCCCTACATGAGCCAAAGGATGATCTAAGGATGAGGGAAGCAATATATCTTTTTAACAATTGAAAGAGTTGGGAACGTTCCTGCAGTGAGAACATGCTTAGCAAATTTCTCTGTGAGCAGGACACTTGGATGCATGGAATATTTCAGCTACAGCAGTAATCCCGCAGCGCTCTGTGCTGAAAGCAGAGGTCAGCCTTAAGGGAATTATATTAGACATACAGTCAGACAAGGCAGGCACCTCAGGGAATAGCTCCTTGCACAAATATAAACACACCAGCTGCATGCAAGTTACTGCTTCTAAGATGCCACAGCTACCCCTCCTCTTCTCTCTACCTGTCTTTTATAAAACCAGAATTTGATGCCACGCTATTTTAAAACATCAACAACTCTCCTTCCTGTGCAAACATCATTCCACATTCAAATAAACATGGAGCAGATGGGACAGCCATTCTCAAAACAAACCGCTGTGGGCTCAGCCAGGTTGTAAAGGCACAGGTCTGTATTCAGGACTCTGTTGCCCAGCCCTGTCACACAGGCAACTGCCAGGAGGAGGGAATGCCATGCCATCTACTCTCAAAGGACGTGGAAATCTCCCTCCTCCCCCTCTGGTTAGTTATGCTGGCCCATGCGTCCTTTTCTGATCTGTTCTCCTTGCCCGTGTGGCTTGGGGAAGGCAAAGAAGAACCCCATCTGTGTTTTATTGCGATGTTAGGAGACAAGGGAAAGAGAAAGCCACACACTCACTCATCGAGCAGTCGGGCACATGCTGGCCCCTGTGTAAGCAGCAGAGAAACAAGAGGTAGTTTAGAAACTATTTTCTGCTGTAACTTAGTTTAAATCAGTTTGCTATTGCTGCTGAGGACCAGAAAGAAGAGTCATTACTTATAATTAGAGATGACCCCAAGGAACAGTCATCCAGATGCAAGCCTCTCTGAAGCTCTCTCTGGATCCAAGACAAGGTCCTCAGCCAGTAACTGCACTGTAGTTGGTGGAGCAATGAAACAGTTCTGAGTACAGCACAACAGCTTTCAGAAGATGAAGGGCTGACCCTGGGCCAGGTAGATGCTGCCCCTCCAGGAGATGCTGTTTGCCCCTCTGCCTTTTACCAGGTGCATTACTGTTAACGGAAAGAGAATTAAACAGCAGCACGCTGGCAGGGTGCGTGCCTGCCTCTCAGAGCAGCCACATGATATTACTCACCCCTTGTTCTCACTTCCCCCACAGTTATGTTCCTCTTTGTACATCTGTTTATTACCCTAGGTTGCAGGACCACGTTCAAACTTTGACTCCGATCCTTCACCTGGCTTCATTCATGAGAAAACTGGACATCTACACCGAATCCTGCCAATTTCCAAAGTAGTTTGGAAGGGGGTTGAGGGATCCACATGAGTTGCGTTAGAGGTGCCTAACCTAGGTGATCAAATATGCTTTAGGCTCATTAGAGAGAGCGAGCGAGCCGTTTCTCCAGCAGGTGATTTGACACCAGAGCCTGACTGGCTGCCTCTCACCACAACCCATAGAGCGAGACCATCCTCCGAGCGTGATCACCCATCTTGGATGACTCAAATTCAGTACTGTGAGTCCCTCCCCTACCCGGGCAGGCAGCGAGTGATTCATTCACAGAGCTCTGAACAGATCAGCTCAGGACTCGAGATGGAAACTTCTATGTGCAGGGCCCAGCTGTTTTGGTACAACGACCACAGCTTTTAGAAACCCACAAACGCAAGCCCGCTGCAGCTTTTTGGAGAACCCAGAAAAAGCTGTAAGTCTCCACCCTGAAGACATGCGCAAGGCCAGCTGAGTTCCCGAGAGCGAAAAAAACACTATGGCCAAGTCCAGACTGGAGCATGTTCCACGTTTTTTTCCATTCTCAGCTGAGTGTCAACACATTTGAAAAAGCAGCTTGAACCAGTCGTTATTCTGAAATCCAGGGAGCACCACACACACATACCTCACTTTAGTTCCCCTCCCAAAGCAAGCTCTTATATTATGAAATCTAACCACAATTACTCTTTTATAAATAGTGCAGTGTCAAGCTCCTGCTGAGTCCCAAGTCTGAAATTTTAAAAAAAGAACATTTACAACTAGTCTTGCTCATTTTAAGCACAACCACAGAGCAGGAGCAAGAAGAATTGATTTATAGCAACCAAGGAGTTGATACAGCTTTTACAGAATAATTCCAGACTGATGAAGGACCTCAGCTGCAAATTACTACTGTTTTGTCCACTCTGTCTTAAAAACGGCTAGTTTCCAGAAATGTAGCTCTTGTAGAGACAGCTTTCGGGAGGCAGGGTGTCTTGTTCTTACATATATTCTCAGCATGATTTAATATATATACACAGAATCAGCCTAGATTTCAAACCAAAACCCAACTCACCTTTTTTTCCTGGTGGTACTGGACAGTGAACACTAGAAATTCAACAACAGCTCATTGACTATATGCATCCCCCCCTCCTTTTTTTTTTTTTTAAGTTATAATACATTTGTTGTATATATTATTACAAAACCAAAGAATAATAATACAATGGCAGAAGTTGGAGCCTGGACACTTGCAGCCAATTCATGGCTGTGTACAGACATGCTTGTCTTACCTTGGGTGAGCTAGCCTATTGCCATCCAGCTGAGCTACTTCTAAAATAGATGCTCTAAGTATCTGTTTCAGAAGGTGGTGTGAATTAAAGTCTCCAAGTGCTTTGAGATCCTGAGAAGAATGGTGATATACCAAGTGTAACGTATCTAATAACTAGGAGCCAGCAACAGAAGGGTAAACTAATTACAAGAGTTTCACAGACAAGAGAGGACAAGCGGGAAAAACAAAAAGAGAGTTGGGCTTAGCAAGATAAGTGCTGCCTGGTGATCTGTACCTCTGAGTATCTAAGCCAGCAGTTTCGGTTCCAGGACGAGCACCAGTTTGACTGCAAACTGCAATGAGGTACAGCTGTTCATCAGGCCAGGAAATCCAAAGGATGATTCTAGCCGAGGATCTTGGGTTCCCATTAGACACTCAGTGGTGACAGCATCTCTGGATGCTGGAAACATATGGAAACCTGCAGACACGTGACTGCATTGAACAAAAGACAGACAGTTTCACTTCTGAACTCCCCGAACCTCCAGACAAAAGGCTATGCAAATGTTCCAGCAAGATATCCTGGACCAAACGCATCCAATTCATTGGAACAGACAGTAACATTTTAAGTTACTTTCACAGAATGTACCTAATTATGTCATCACAAACTATAAAGGCTGAAAGAACACATGCTAGAGCCAATATCTTGACATCATGCACACATGCTTAATGTCTTACTAAATCTTACAAGTGCGAGAATAACATCTTTGTTTAACAACAAAGAAGCAATGCTGGGTTTACTTGTCTTAATCACCTTATGTATAAGATGATTTTTTTTCTAGAAATCCCTACTCGTATGAATGAGTGTGTTTACTGTAATGTCACTAAAACAGTGCTGTCTTCCACTTGCTGTTTATTTTTCCTTTTTCTAGAATAAGGTTCACATACACTAGTCCAGGTATAATCTGTTTTTCTTTTTCTAATTATTCATGTAAAAATAGGACTATGAATAATTGAAATAGTGTAACATCTCCAAAATAACTACAGTAGTAACAACTAGCAAATATTTTCAGCTGCTTCTGTGAGGAGTATTAAGCAAGCAAACCCATTGGCAGGAACAATATGAATGTTAGGAAATATTTGTGGAAATCAAATTTGGGACTTGAAATTGTAAGTATCTGCACCCAGATCCAGATTCCAAGCACTAGTTTAATCCAATCAAAGTAAGCAACACAACTCAAATTTTGTATCCTGTGTAGTCATAACAAGCTGCTTAAGAACAATCTACACATGAAGATAATTTAAGATGATGAATAAATTCACAAAAAGCCTACACTGTTCAGAGATCATGTAAACAAAGGGAAATGAAACTAAAAGCATCAAATATACTATGTTTAAAAACTACTTTTGAAGATAATAGTAACATTAAGATATTAATAAAAATATTAATAAAATTTGATAAAATACTTGAAAAGCACAAGCACAAGAAACATAGTCAATATTTAAAAAATTTTCCAATATGCATATTTATCTCCTACCCCAACATCTCCACGTCTTACCAAATCTCCCATTCCATGTTTTTTGTATATCTGACTTGGAGACAAACTCCAGTCTTGGGTTAAATGCTAACGTCTGATTGGTATATGCTTAAAACAGCACAGAAAACTTAATTAGCAGGGCAAATAACTTATGGTAGGCCCTTGGTATTTAAACCCTCCATCCCAACAAAGCTCCCCATATTTATCAGCATTGTGATTAATGGATGAGTGGGTTTTACTTGCCAGTGTAACAGATAGGGTCTAAAGTCCATGGACAAATGAAGAGATTATACATCATGTTTTATACAGTCTCCTCCATCATATCAGATGAGTCGTTGACCTCTGAGAATCCACTACAAGCAGGGTAAGTGTAAGAACCTGAAAGCTCGCTCTCTATTTTATAAATAGAAGGGCCTAGAGGTAAATCCCCCACTTAGATACATCCTCAGGAACTAAAAAGTCATGAATAAGGCAGTGAGGTGAAGAAATGCACTATACCTGGAGAGCAGTGTTTCAGGGCCACATCTGGATAATGATCGGGAAAAGTGAAGAATAAAGTTCAAGGCGACTGTTTATGGCAAATATGAGCCAGAGCCAAGAACACAAGGTATCCCTTAGTATATAGCGGCCCCAAAAGAAAGCACAAGTTTTCAGTCTCAAACCTTTCTCTAGGTCCACCAAGTTATCCTGTAAGACATGCTAGAAAGTGGTGTGCCTCCATTGCAGAATTCTGTAAGGCAGATAAAGCAAAAAGGTCTTGGCAGACCAGTGAGGCACACACATGCACATAGCCCAAGGGCAGCAGCAAAACCAAGATTGTCTCTTCTGGAATCCCCAGCTGTCCAGCCTCCAGGCATTCACCTCTACAACCTTCAGGCACACCAATAAATGGAAGGTGACAGTTATACTCTTGCCTTTCATTCCCTTCCTTCAACATTGGGAGCACAAGGCAAGAGAGTTGGGCCAAAGCAGCAGTCACTGTGATAAAGACTGCAATTCCGCTGGATCTCATGATGGCAAGGTTCCTGTCTCTGTGGCTATATGCTTCTCAAGTTTCATCTCTACTTCCCAGCGTGCTAAATTTGCCCCCACTCTACGCTGCCTGTTAAGCATTAAACCCACCTAACAGGCAGGTTTTTATCTTTTTTTCCTCTGTACCTTCTTGACATGACATGAAGCACTACCTTCAGCCCAGCCAATGAACACTGTCTTGGCCAAGAAGCTCGGAAGTCCCCACAGCAATTATATCATCAGCTTTCTTAACCACTTTGAGCAATCAGTTCTGAGGAGTTTCTCACTAAACACATCCTTTCTCCTATTCCTTTTTTGCCCTGTAGATTACAGATCATGGTAACATAGAGTTATTGGAAAGCACATTATGCCTCCAGCAGGTTCTCAAGGAAGTTTGACAGCAGCAAGTTCCCAGCTTCCCTGGTCATGCATAGATCGATCTGCTTGCTCATGTAAAGAGAATCAATTGCAAATTGCTATTTGTCATCATAAACTTCACAGGACAGTTCACAAAAAGAAGGGTTTTGGAAGCCTTTAATTTTGAATTTGAAGCCAACAACAACAAAAATCTATTCTGAACTGGCATAACATACCAGATTTAATGTATCCTAAGCTAAAGAAGAACACAGACATTGTTTTAAGTTGCATACAATTTAATGTTCATCTGATTATAATTGCTACTTCTAATCCTTCAAAGGCTTAATTCAGTTTTGATATGTTTGTCTTAGTTCCCTCCTAATTTAATCATGATACTTGGAATTGGAATACACCACAACAACCACGAGTCTATCTCTGAGAATTCCAGTTCTATCACTGGTGTTACGCTGCATAAATATGTGAGGGAGACTCATTCTGCCTTACTTAGTAATAATGGTAAAAGATGTCATAGCTGTACATATATTTTCAAAAGTATAGCAGAGAACAGAGAACACTTGATACCAGTTCATGCACATTGAAATAGCATACATACCAGTACACTATACTAACTGAACTACAGGATGCGTTATCCAGAGAACTCTGATAAAGTAACACAAGGCTCATGAAAATTAGCTAGCAAATTTAGCATCGTAAACTACAAGACAGCATATCTGCTCAAGTATTCAACTGAGCAGGAAAGTTTATTACTATTACTTAATCTAATGAATAGTCATAAAAGCATAAAACTAGCCAATGGACTTAGTATCAGGTTCTATTAATAAAAGAGCTGCTGGCCTTCTGGCTTAGGTGATGTCCACACTGCACAGGAAAGACCAGGACAGAGATCCTTGCAGGTAGGTGAGTTCTGAAACTAGAGGTGTGACAGCCAGGTCACACCAAACCACACCTGCTCTAGACAGGCCAGTTCATGCAGGAGAAAGGTCTAAGGAGTTGCCACCCTGACTCTCACCTGTCTGCATCACCTCTCTGGAGGGGTTCTCCTGCGCATCTGTAAACGCAGACATATCCCATCACTGTGACCTGGATCCAGCAAATCAAGCCCTTGACAGAGCTCTTGCAGACACTTCTGGACAAGAGGAAGAGAGAGGTTCTCAGGAAGACACAGCCTGTGAAGTCTGAAATGAACACAAAACTGGGAATGGCACTGGGCATTAGCAACAGAGACAAAAGCTGACTCTGATGCATTAGAGTCCAACTGTCCAATTATGAAAATATTTGTCCCCTTTTATTGGCTAACATCACTCCACCGACTACATGAACAACTAGAAGATGTGCACAAAATGTGCTCTAGATAGAATCCTCCTACCCATGTTCACATCGGAAATAAAATCAACACTTGATTTCCTACTTCAGAAGTAGTTCAACTGGACAGAGGAAGCTCCCTACTTGGGAGTTATCTTTCAGCTTCCAATCCCAGCATCATTCTGCAAGTGGGATACTCCCCTTACTTCCAGCAATGCAGTTAACTGGGAGGCCTGCGCCCATTAATGAATTTGCACAAAAGAAAAATGTTTCCATTATTTGCCATTTTTAATAGAACGAGCATCTCCTAGAACAAAGGCTGAAATCAATGCAATATTGCTTTTCATGATAGCAACAAAACAAAGTCATTAGCTATCCTAGAGAGTGCATTTGTGTG
Organism: Chionis minor; assembly: GCA_013398295.1. Taxonomy (NCBI): domain Eukaryota; kingdom Metazoa; phylum Chordata; class Aves; order Charadriiformes; family Chionidae; genus Chionis; species Chionis minor. The sequence continues at coordinate 949,095 of VZSF01001152.1, read as the reverse complement.
GTGTCCCACAGGGTTTAAAATTCCTGAGTTGTAAAAGAAGGGAAGTCTGCATTCCCTTCTTATGCAGAGGGAGCAGATAAAGATGACAGGAGTAAGTAGGTATGCTTACAAAGAACCACTTTAAAGAAAATATGCTTAGATCTCAATGGATGTCCCTTTTAGCACTGAAGATATACTTTAATGCACAGTAGCATGCACTGTAGCAAAATAAAAAAAAATAAAAAAATTTAAAAAAAAAAATTCTTCCTAAAGTTCCCTGAGCCTTTGCTGTGCGCAGGGACAGCTAAAGGAATTACAATAAAAAGAAGATTTTGCTTTGGGGCTTTTTGTCTGAGTGTCGCTTAACTATGTGTCTGTCACGAACACCTAACCACAGATCTCAGCGCACAAAAGACAAAGAAAAGAGCATGACATTTGTAGTTGTGGAGTAGCAGAAGCAGCAGCATAAGTCATCTCCCTGCTCTTGCAGCAGATAGAAAAAAATATATATATACACACACACATACAAAAACCACTGCAATATCCTTGCTTTCTCATTCACAAGAGCAGAAGAGGAAGAAAAAATATGCCTGGATCCATTCTTATGTCTTATGCAGAAGAAGCTCTGTCTGAAGTCACAGTTTTAGCAGGAATCACAGCAATTCACTTGCTTAGCACTTTCCAGAGCACTTTCTAACCTCAAAGCATCCTTCATTAAATGAAGGATGAAGAAATGCAGCAACTTAAACCAGCACAATAAAGTTGCAGCCTGCACTGATAGTGCCTCTGTAATTCATGCTGCTTAAATCATTGGTTATGTAGGTTCTGGCAAGTCAATGAGCCTTGCTCAGACTACAGGATCTCATTAATTCTTCCTTTTATGAGTCTTTTTCCACCTAGTTTGAGGACATTTGGCCCCCGTTCACAGTTCAGGAGCTAGTAGAACCATCTCTCAAAGAACCAGGTGTTTACTTTAACTGATTAAAAGCACAAAATCTCTCTGGCAATCCTATAAAGTGCATGTTTTTGTGATACTTCTAGTACTTCCACAATGAACCTTAGCTCAAAAGAAGATCATCAATAACAAATGATACATGAAGAAATAGAACTGGGAGAGCCCATCTGCACGTATGAATTCCTGAAGAACATTGCTTGTTTCTTTTAAGACCAGCAGACTGTAACAGGCACAGCCCTACTACCCCAACTCCACTTCTAGGCTACACAGGGGTCTCCAGCATTTCCTTTCCCTGGAAAAGTTCAGTTTCCTACTCATAACCTGGGAAAGGGATGATGGAAAGCTTTCAGTTGCACCAAAGAGATAAAAATTGGGCAGCACTGACTAAAGCCCGTTTGCTTTCAAGACCTGTGCGTTCTCTTGTTAAGCTCGTTAGGTCACAGCTACTGACCTTTATTTTATGTGCTGCAATGCTGTTGCAAGCGAAGCGCCAGTTCTGTATGACACTCTTTTACTAACAGGGCTGGACAGAAAAATGCCCGAGGTAACAACACTAGATGTTATTCAGGCATGGAGAACGAGTGCCTTTCCAGTGTTTCCCCTCAAGAATAAGCCTCTGGAGTGCTCATGCACCTGCCTTTGCCAGGGAGGTGTGGCACTATGGGTGTTTTTCATGCCTGACAACTGAGTCATAACTTCAGCCCACAGAAGCAAACCTAATGAAAGGTGAGATTTTTCTTTTCCTTGCCACCCCTTGACATGTTTCTGTGAAGATGCCCAATTACTGGAACAACAAGTACAGCCAGTGAGCATCCGCTGCTCCTGTCCAACTAACGAGAGGGGCTCATGCCAACGTACACTTTACTCACATGCACGTCTCCTTAGTAATGCTGGATAATGCTTTGCAAATAAATAAACATACCAAAAATCACATCTTAGTCTTCATGGTGAATAAGTGTAGAGGAAGCCACTGGAGACAGATAAACACTGACACACAGAATCTTACCTGTGACCCATCTATTCTAACCACCCTGCCTCTGGCCTGAACCACGTACCAAGTGTCTTAGGAAAATAAACAAGAAAACCTGTTAGAGGTAAGATTTAGGATATGTCACCCCTTAGAAGGGGTTTCTGTTGTGATCCCTGAAAGTTAAACCCTAAAGCTTGAGGTTTTTATATCCACCTAAAACGTTTGTTAGCATGAACAACTGTAATTCTGGATATTCTAGTTATTTATACAAAAGCGTTCAATCCCTTGTTTAATCCTGCTAAATCCTCTGGCCTCAGCAATGCCTTATGGCAACCGTTTTCACAGTCAAATCACATCCATAGTCAGGGACTTCAGAGCTTGCAGGCTCGCTGCCATGGAGCTGGTAACGTAGCAGCTCTGGGGGCCTGAGGAGGCTCAGCACTACCTGGGACTCTTTGCCTATGGGGCACAATGAAGTACCAGAAGCAAAGCTGTTAGCCTCGCTGGGAAGCAAGGTGCAAAAACCAAGGCAGAGATCAACTCAGCCCCCAGATCTACTCAGTCAGAGCTAGTTTTGCTGCCTGCCTTGCACGATCGGTATATTTCCGTTTCCATCCTTGGTGCTACAGTAGAAGCCAAAGCTCTATGAGAGCTCAAAACTGGCACAGATGATCCAGGACTTCTGGGTTCCCAAATCCTCTTTAGTTTGCAAGGCTGGCAAGCAGCCTGTACTTGAGAAATATAGCTGCTGCTGAACCAGGAGACTTACAGCTTGGGCTCTAAGGCTTTATTTCAAAGTGAAATCAGAACAGAGCAAGAGCAAAATACTTAATTTTCAGGTTATCATGGAAATCTTTTTCTTTTTTTTTTCACCCCTATCATTTAAATGGAGCAAGGGTTTTAAATTCTTTCTGCAATCAAAAGTTTTGCACCTGTGCCAAACGTACATTTGGAACGTGTACGGACATTCCTGTAGTCAGTACAGGACCAGTGAAAGATGCACACAGCTTGCCCTAAGAAATGCAACTACAGCCAGGTTTTTGTACATCGATTTTGGGAGGTTTCCTGTTAAAATACAGGCCAAAATGGGAAGCTAGAGACAACAGATGCTACATGATGTAACACACACAAAGGAAAAGGTTCATCCTTGTTGTGATTTGTTATCACTACTGTTTCAGAGACAATTAAAAGCAGCAACCTGACTTTGATGCGCTAGTTAAAAACTTGCTGCAGAGAGTCTGATATACTACATAGAAACACCTTTGCTGAAAAAAGTCAGAGTTGCTGCACATTTGAATTGCCCTTTTCTCCAGACATACTACTACAGAACCCTGTAACTACATGCCAGTCCCATTTACAAAAGATTCACTACCTGGACCAGCTTGTGAAGGGGTCTGTATTCTGTCAGCATGCTGCCTGCACTAATGTTATACCAAAAAAAAAACATAAACCACCAAACCCAAAATCCACTGATCAACATTATTGATAATAGCTTAGGAACCATCAGGCCATTGCATACTTCCATAGTCTCACTCTGAATCTGTAGAGGGTGACTATGAAAAACAGACCATGAACAAATTTGTGCTGTAGACGATTCTCTCAATATATTAAAAAAAAAAACCAAAAAAACCCCCCTGTCTTTATCAAGTAGAATGAAAAATTCTGTATAAATTGAAGAGAGAAACGAAAGTAATAGTTTTGGCAAATGATTTTTGTGACGTGACATATTTTAGAAAGTCATCAGTGTAATATCTGAGCTGAATCTGCCAGACTGAATTAAGACACGACAAACTACATGAGCATAAATATTTCTGCTGGCTTTAGTGCTCTGCAAGGTCTCAGAGAAAGCTGAAATTTGACAAATCTGGATGAAAAGAAACAATAAATTAAAAAAAAAAATCATGTAAGATTAGTTTTAAAAGTTTTGTGACACTCAGGCCAATTCAAGATATCGTAATAGAACAGGGAGAGGAAACTCATGAGCTTTGAATATTTGGATTTGGCAGTGCTGGACAATTCCACTGGCTTTCACTTCATTATGGGATTCGGGTTAAAACTGACTTCCTTGTTCTAAAAACCCTTCACGGGTTTAGTCTTGCTAACCGGTGAACTGTGGCCCCTGTATTCAAGAACTACTGGCTTGCTTTCCGTCCTTTCACACATTCTCGCCTCTAACAGCGCAAAACCTCTCTTCCTTAACTCCCTACACCTGCTTTGTGATTCACCAATCCACCCACACAAACAGAACTCAACAACAGCAACAAAGAGCAAACTCCTACTCCCACAAAATCTCTTTTCTCCACCTTATTTTCCCCTCAATTTCTCTCCCCTTCTACATTTGTTTGTTATCTGCCTTGGTACCTCTGCTGATGTCCTGACTGCAAAAGGCTACTCAGACAGGGAAGCATGAAGTGCTCTGCTTCCACACCACTTTCCATTTCCTACTCAATGTAGTTATCTCTACATCTACACCAGACTGCATACACTATCCTATTTATCCCTGGAGTGATGGTGGATACTATCTGAGGGATGCTTTACAAAATAAAAGGGATCATCCAGCTCTAATAACAGGATTAAAACAAACAAACAAACAAAAGATGTGATGCTAAGACCAGAGAGTGCTAAGGTAGGTATAGTTATAAAATAGGTACATTTCAGTGTTTCTAGGAAACTGCTTTGTAATATCTTCTCCCGCTAACAAAACATCACCTACAGCAACATTTTTGTACGGGAGTAGTAAAACCTTGGTGGCTCCACTTTTGAAACAGCACTTGACTTTAAATCCTCCCTGACCATATTTATGTTTAACAAAGTCCTGGAAGAGCACAAGGACTAGATCCATATCTACACATATCTAAAATGAAAATGATTTATTGAACTTTAGCGACTTTGGAAGACGGGGTCAGACATCTCAAGCGTTTCGCAATTCAAAACATTTCATTGCAAAGGTTCTTTTATGACAGCTCTATGGGGTTTAAAAATGTATACATTTGAATTGACAGATTTTGACTCGAAGACCTGCACCAACTCTGTACCACTGTAGCCGCCTGGAGGATGGGAGAAAACCTCACACAGGTGAAAAGCTGTAACCTTTTCTCACATTGCTTACAGTGGGAATCCAATAGACAGTAACTCCTCGTACATACTCCAGGTGCATGTTCATCACGTATTGGATACTTGCAGCAGATGGACAGGAAGAGCATCTTGTCTTCAAAAGAAGCAGGGTATGGTAGGCGATGGTAAGAATCCTACCCAGATGTATTTAGACCCAGATCCCAGAGGAATTCAGCACGAAACCTGGAATTATTCTTCTGGTAATGAAAAAAAGAGGAGTGCCAAAACACAGGCTGCAATAAAGGACACTGTCTTCTTTCTCTTGCTCTATGAGGTTTTGCTTATTTGCTCTGCCTGCTTGTAAATCCATCAGCCAAAAATCAGACCTTTCAACAGCCCATTCTCCCCTCTGCCTTCACCTTTTTGTGGTGTGCTCTTCTGACCTTTCACTGTAAAACGTTCTCCAGTTTGTGCCACGACTCAGGGGTTTTGTCCTTCAAATCATACTCCTCAGAATAATAGCCTCAGCAACAAGGAGTCAGAGATGAAACCTTTGGTTTGATCACCTGTACTCTTATATGACTTCCATGCACAGATCAGTACAGTGTAATTATAATAAAGCAGAAATTCTCAATAAATACAACTATTCGGGTTATTTTGTGGCATGGAAGCACATATTCAGCAAGTGCCAATTATCACAAGCCTGAGAAAGACCCTCCACATCCAACTCCTCAAGCAGAAAGCAAAGACTGCTGCTCAGTACAGCTCTGCCCTCAGCTTAGTCTATCCACAATTTCTTTTCTTCATCCCAAAGTTGTGACACTACCCTATACATATACAATGGCTGAAGAGAAAGAAGGAATTAGACATTAGAAAACCGGAGTCCTGCCAAGGAACGAGGAAGACCAGCACTAAGTAAAGGCAGTAAAGTAGCAGTCAGTCCCAGAGCACAAAAAAGATAGATGTCATTTTGTCCTGCAGTGAAAGTGCAGCTAGGAGGGAAGCTTAAAGAGCACCTGGTAAATGAGGCACTGGACACAGGAGTGCATTCAGGTCTGTATTTAACGAAGGAATGCCATATGAGGCACTTTCTACTATCCATAGTCAAATCATATCAAACTTCAGGGAACCTCAAGGCAGCATCTCAGTACTGTTCCAAGCTAGAATACAATGATTAATTGAGGATGCTTAGAGGACATTGGGTCTTGCACCATTTCAGGTGTGATGTCATCCTACATAAACATGTCATTTTGGGAGTCAAGGATCAGCAAAGATAATTGTTTCTTACAAAGTGAAGCTTCATGAACAAGCACATTGTGAGGATGCGGAAGCAGCCCTCCTTTCATTTCCCATCTTCCCCTCCCTGCCTTTTTTTTTTTAAAACACCCTCAACACCATCTGCTTAGAGATCATCCCACAGACCAAACCCAACTGCACTCTAGTATAATTGTGCCCATCCTTCCAGAGAGGCTATGGCAACGTAGCTTCTGTCCATTCTCTGTTCCTACAAGTCAGTGTGCATCTGTGTGTATGTGTTGGGTAAAGGAAGGACAAAGGAAAGCTGTGACTTCTGACCACCCACCCCTTCTTCAAAACCCGATACAAAATCCAGACTAGGTTTTCAGTTATTGAGAGGAGACAGATTTCTTCCTCCTATTTGTCATGCCCATGGACCCAAAAGCACTCTGCTTCTGCAACGTGATGCTTGGCTTGCTGAGTCGTTCCCGAGCTGAGCAGGGACTTAAGATATCCCAGCATCTGCTGGGAAGCAGATCCTACTTCCCTAGCCTGCAGAGGTGCTCAGAGTCTCTGATTTTGTGCATTTAAATTGAATTGGGTGCAACGATCAATGAAAACAGCCCACAAGTAGCTTGCAAACTTCCTTAAACATTGGAAACCAGATATTGGGGGGAGGGGAAGGGAATAATAAAAAGAATCCCATTTATCCTTTCTGTCTCTCCAAGAAAAAGCAAATCATCATTAACTACCAAACACCATCCAAGCATTTAGCCAAAAAAAAAAAAAAGTTAGAAAACAAAACCAAAGATAGGTCAAGATTGCTACATTATGCGTTGGCTCATCTTATCTAAGCCCTATGAAACAAACCCCTTGCTATTTTTTTCCACTATTGGAATTATTTATTTTATTTGCCATTCTTAAAAAAATAAAAGCTAACACCAATAAAAACAACCCAGATACTCTCCCTTAAACCACCAACAAATCATTAATTGAGCTCAGAGCTAATAGCTTAAGAATATAAAGCATAATATAAAGTAACAGCAGTGATAGAAAGAGAAAGATTTAAAGAGCATGGAACTATTACAACTAGTTTTCAGAGAGCTCAATGTGAAATCAACCAGAAAATGATCATTCCACAACTATAAATACAGAGCACTAAAACCAAAACAAATTCTCTTTGTGAAAAAAATCCATAAATAAAATAAAAAAAACCTACTACCCCCTAAACCATTTTAGGGGAAAGTATTTAATGCTGCTATAAAATAGAGAATTTGTTTTCTTTATATTAAGTGTAGCTTTGATTGAGTCTGTAGAATTAAACACTAATGTTATTGTAAGTAAAACACAAGGACCTGGAATTTGTGTTTTGGCGTATAATCAGGAAATAAGTGAGTCACAAAGTCAAAGGATGTGATATGCCTTTATATGGCTTAGTTAGGGGTTACTTTTGATGCACTGTAAAATAAAAGTATTCCTTATGCAAAGAAACAAAAATCTTTTCAAATATGCACAAAGAGCTCACACTCTAATGCTCTGTTTATATACATTCTCTTTGCAAGTACAGAATAACATGCCACTCATTTGGTGTTTGGCTAGACATGTTCAATAGGTAGAGCTAATTGACAGCATGTTCTCAATTACTTTATAACTGACTGAAGGAACATAACATTTAATATTATTTTTACAGCATTTTAGATGACCTACTACAATTGATCATGCCTATAAAATGAACTGGCAATCAGAAAGCCCAGACTTGCCAGCTCTGACAATTTCAATCATAGCGTGTTACAATATTTGATGTTTTGATTAAAGTTCCAGCTTCCAAAAGTTAGCACTTATGAGAGACCCAAAAAAGACACCACTTAAAATCATGACCCAATTGGCACCTTGATTAAAAACCAGAAGAGACTTTAAGAGAGAACATAAAAGCCCTTAATCAGTTAATAATTTGCTTTGGTTTTCTGCACCTCACAACATAAACCTTTTGCAGAATTAACTTAAGACCTTTTACATATCTGGGACTCATGGCACCAGAACCTAGACAAGACATTAGGCACCAGGCGAATGACTCTACCTAGAGACCTCACCCTGCAAGATTTCCATCTCTCCTCTCTCCCTGTCAAAGCCAACAGAATCCAAAGTACTTGTAAGCTAAGCCACCAATTTACACATGTACCACTGTCATATATTAGCACAGCAGCAGCATCCAAATTCCAGTTTTCAGTGCCTCTGGGAGAGCACTACATTAAGCCTTAAATATATAGTTGCCCTAGATGCCATAATTTCATGATAATAGTTCTGTTGTTTGTTCCACTGCAGTGGCAAACTGAGTTACTCTGAACTGTAGTTACTCTGAACTGTATAAGCTTGATCTACTTGAAACCCTTTGCATAGACCTCCCCACTATGTCTCCCATGAGAATTCAATAAAGTAGACGGGACTCACTTAAAGAATCTATATGACAGAAAACCAGTGGTAACAAATCTGAGACACACACAAAAAAAAGTGTAGTAAAACATATTTACAGGTGCCCCACCAGCTAAACATATATATATTAGAGCAGTAGCAAACAGAGGAAAGGTTATCTAAAGGATGAAACAGCCAGCCAGTGCATCAAAGCTACTGCAATGCACCCACATCGCTACTAAACAGCTAAATGTTTGCTCAGGGAGTCACTGTGAGTTGGGTGCTTGACAACCCAAACCTAAAAGACTGTGATTAAAATAAGGATGGCATTCACTATCAGCTGCATTAACATGACAGTGAAGACAGCAAAAAGGGGAAAAGCAAAGACTCGTTAAGTAACAGAGATGAAAGGAAAGCTGTAAGAGTAAACAAGCATCCTTGGTTTGTGTGGAGGACTTGCATTCCATCTTTCTAATGGAACCATCTTTGAACTGGATACAAATAATGGACAAGCTGTGATGGCTCAGGAGAGCCATAGGCAATCCAGCGTACAACTGTACTGTAGCTGCTCCACGTACCATTCCAATATCTGCATCACTTCTCCTTGCTAGCTATCCAATTGCATTTTATTTGTCTGCACGGAGAATCTAGTTTGCACCTGTTGCTACTAATTATAATTGAAAACATAAAATGCAAAGGACAAGAATATATTGGTAGAAAGTCTACTGTTAAGATTTAATATCTAGTATACACATATTAATGCAAACTAACTAGTACTCTACTGCATATTTGGTTGCACTGTATGTGGAGCTTTATGAGCCTAAGTGGACTTCGGACGAGTCTCTGAAATCAAATTGTTATCCCACAGATCTGTACAGAAGATTAGACTTAATTAAGTGGTTTCTCTTTTTACTTTAAGGATATAAAATCCTTAAATGTAGTGATCATATTATCACCACAAGTAATGGTGTAGAGTATACTGCAGGCAAAGAGCATTCCTACTCAGTTCATGAGCATGCCAAATCATGTACCCACAAAAAAGGACAAGTCTATAAAACGTGGGGTGCATTACTATTTACACTTTGAATTTACCTGCATGACACTGCTTTATCTAGCCAGACAGAGATTCAAAGTTGAACTCTCCCTGTTAAAAAGACTCAGTGGGAAATTAAAATACACCCAGGGATAAGACATTTCCAGGTCAACAATACAAAAGCAATTAGAACAACAGTGGCTATATCATTAATTGGGAAAATGCTCTTCCCAAACCTCAGTCAGACCTCAGTCAGAACTTACACACAGAGAAGTTAACCAAGACATCATAAAAAGATCTCCTGAAAAGGAGGAAGGGGGTGGGGGAGAAGAGAGAGGCACAAAAAGAGTTTTTGCATCAGGAGAGATGAATAACACTTCCGATATGCCCAATTCCTGGGTATATTAAACTTTTCTCCGTTTTCAACCTTCTTCCACCCATTTTTGATAAGAACCTAGACAAATAGATGATAGTTCCATTTGAAAAGTGCTGCTGAAAGTAATTCAATCTAGGGGGGAAAAAAAAAAAAACCAGAAGGAAGATAAGGTAACACGGGCGTTTAAAATCACAAGCACTACAGAAGGGTAGTTAATACAAGCTAGGTTCAACACATGAAGATGCATTTGTCCACACCATGGAGAGGAAACACATACAACTCCTTGCCACAGAATTCTGCAGATACTAAAACCTGATGGGGAGACTTGGTAAGTTTCTGGAAAGTAAGTCCAGTGAAGGTCAGTAAGGCCACAAGAAATGCTTCCAGCTAAGGGAGAGCCAGAGACGGGGAAGTATTATGGCGAAGTATCACACACACATCCCTGCACTCTTCTTACTCTTTGTTATGTGGCCCAATTGCAGCCACAACTGAAGAGAGTCTACACTGACATAGGTGGACCTTTGCTTGAAGCCAGTATGACCACCACCATGTCCTTATAAACCTAATCAGGCACAGGTTGCAGGTGTCCAAGGAAAGCTTCTAGCAGATCTCAAGTATATTTAAGTCTATATCACTATAACTCAACTGTGAATGGTAGTGGGATTAGGGAGGGAGACTGATTAACCTGTGATATGGAGAATGTGAACCTGCACCCAAAGAGTGAAAGCAGAGAAATCTGCATGGATATGAGCACACTAGGGGACTGAGGAGGAAGCAAGGCAGTCTTCTCTCCATGGTGAGACACTGGAAGAATCCAAACCTCTCACTGGGATACACTAAAATAGCTCCATACTGGGAGCTGTGACACTTGGAAAGAGTGATCAGAGACATCACAGGTACAGCTTTCTCCTGTGCCTTCACATAAGGACCTGCTTCACAAAAAATCTCTAACAGCACTAATAGAGAACCAAGGACTCGCTGAGTCTGAGCACTTCAACTGCTCTCCAATGCTTTGATCCCGAGCACTTTCTGCAGAAAAAAGGAGGAAGTATGCTGATATGATGAATACTGATACTGCTCACTACCTTCTGCAGATAACTAGGAGGTGTGAAAAAAAAGGAGACCTAAACTCCCTTTGGCTGAGAGGTCTGGTACATACGACCCGATTTCCGTCTCAACAGCAATTGGCTTCATGCCACAGAATGGCTGAAGTTGGAAGGAGCCTCTGGAGGTCATCTTATTCAACCTCCCTGCTCAAGCAGGGTCACCTAGAGCAGGTTGCTTAGGATCGCATCCAGATAGCCTCTGAATATCTCTAAGGAGAGAGACTCCACAACGTCCCTGGATAATTTGTGCCAGTGCTCAGTCATCCTCATGGTAAAAAAGTGTTTCCTGATGTTCAGAGGGAACCTCCGGTGTTTCAGTTTATGCCATTGCCTCTGGTCCTGTCACTGGGCACCACTGAAAAGAGCCTGGCTCTCAGATCTTTGCACTCTCCCTTCAGGTATTTATATACATTGATGTGAGCCCTCCTGAGCCTTTTCTTCTCCATTCTAACAGATGTCTCAACAGTCTTTCTTCCAAGAGAAGCAAGGCTGAGCATAGGCCAACACACATTTCTGCTCCCTACGCTCATATACCTATTTGGAAGTGAACTGGGACCAATTCATTTAATATTTCACCCAATAAACATGATCCTGACCGAGATCGGTGACTTCACTGACTTATCTACAGTACCCTTTGCAATACAGACTGACAATGGCTATTTAATACAGTAGATATTGGGTGTTATGTTTAGACATGTTTAAAAGGACCAAGTTCATTTTTTGGATTGCTTATGTGCACATTGCCACTTCAACACTAGTTCTACATGCTAAAATTAGCAGAATATAATTACAGGTCTTTCATGCAAGGTTACCCTAAAATATCTGTTAGTAGATGGTGAGGAAGAGATATCACATGATGAGTATGTACCAAACCAGACCTTGACCCCAGCAGGCCTGGGATGAAAATGCTCATCTAGTCACCTATGGCAAGACAGACTTTTCCACGTGAAAATATTTAATCTAAAACTGAATCTAAGACTTCGTTGGTCAAAGAGAAAAATCTAAGCACGCAGTCTTTATTGTTGCAAAGATAATTTTCCAAATATGAAATACTACAGCGCTGACTTCATAAATCTATTGCTAATACCACTGTCTGCCTTTACTCACAATTGTGCAGGCCTCTGAACTCCAGATTTCAATCCCTTGTGGGCTGCCTCATAGCATTCTATCAGTGTTTTCTGTATGGTTTTAAAAATACCATACAACTCTTCTGAAATGGTTGCCAGCTCTTTAAATGAAGTAAATTCAAGCAGGAGTCTGGAAAGAGTCTATATTTAGAGTTTGATTACAGTTTAACCCTGGTAAATTTAAACCAATTTAGTTAGCAAGACATTTACAAATAAGTGCTCGTTTCAGTTATGAGCAGGGTTTTTTTCAGTTTACTCTACAGCACCCTGAAGCAAATCTGAACTAAAACAAAAACGGACATTCCCAAACTAAACATCCACTACTCGAATCCCAAGTTTAAACCTGATTAGAGTTCAACAAGTACCATCACCTTATGGAGGCATGTCTTTCCTTTTGCCCCTTAGACTACACATTAGATGAATCTGTTCTTCTTTGTCTTTGATTCTATAAATGCAGTCAACTACTTGAATTTACAAAAGCACCTCATGTTAACAGATGTGGTTTTGTGTGTCCCACTGGGAAAAATGCTGTCTCTTCAGGCAAAGACAAACAGCACAGAAGGTGTCCAGATAAGTGTACTGATGAATTTCTGCGGCAATCTGCAGACAAGCTCCACCCACTTTCCAAGCTGAGCAGAAATCTTGGTGCAATGAATTGTGCAGAACTGGACTTAGTCATTTACACCTCTGATTTTGTCACCGTTGATGGATCTCTGTTTGTTACCTGAGACTGTTATGAGTATGACCTATTGCACATATGACTTTAAAAGTTGGCCCCACCACACTTTATTTGCTATGTAGAAAGCATGAGTGTTTTTCAGGAATCCCCGGAGTTCCCACAGGAATACTTGGTGGAAGAGCAACCCAAATTTTGCATGGCCGGAGCACCTCCTGCCTTGAAAGTGAAGGATTATCTTATACCGGTGCAACTAACTCCACTGAGGGCCGGTACATCGTCTTTGCCACAAGCGCAGAAACACCAGATAGACAAGCATTTCAACACTCCTGGCTAGGGGATCTTGCCCTCAACACACATACTGATGCTTGTACATGGTCTCCTGGCTGTCTATACTCCTGTCCATCTGTTGGGATGGCATTACGCCAGCTAACAAGGTAGCACGCCAGCTTCACTAGCACAAATGTGCCAAATACAGATAGGTTGTTTTGAATGTACCGCTTTCAGAAGGCTGCAAGAGCCAGGTAGAAATCAGCCGTACTGAAGACAAAAGCAAGAAACTTCTGCACATCCCCAGCTCTCCTATAGTTATTCTACGTTTGATCTCCCCTTCATTTTCAATATTCAAGCACCTTCCCAAACATGGAAATCTGAACAAAGTTGTTGAATATCAGAGATTGCCAGGCAAAGCAGGTGGTATTTTAACAGACTCACTGGTAAGACCATTACATGCCTGCAGGAGGTCCCGTCTTTCTCTCTCTACATCCCACTAATAACCTTAGGAGAGAGCTTTCCCATCTAAATCTGCACATTTCTTCACTGTTTTTCTTCTAATCATCTCTACTCCTTCATATTTTAAGAGCAGTTCTTCTCATAGAACAGAACTATAGTTTTTCAAAATACCTATTAGCCTTATAAATAGAACCATAGTTCTTGCCGCCGGAGCAAGTATATAGGAAACCCTTCACATCTAGTGTTACCCAGTTAACTTCAATTTTACTGTGAGCTTTAAAATTACAGAACCAGGTCAAGAATCTGTGATATTCTTGCATTCATAAAGGCAGGAACTTCCCTATAAGCACTAATTTAGAAGTCTGGCAAAACGCAGATCCCTCTTTTCAGAAGTTTCCCTGTGCTTACAAACTACACAGCCTCAGTCCCCAAGGCGAACAAGTCTAAAGAGCTATGACATATCCCTATATAAGGGATTTAAGAAGTCAGCCAGCTTGCCAGGTCTATACATTACTGAGCACTCTGGAAATACTGGAAATTCTCTTCTGTAAAATTTTAAGCCTAAACTGTGCACTTGCCATAGCAAAAGAGCCAGCCAAAACTACAGTTTATGGGGAAAAAAATAAAATTATGTAATAATTTTCCTATGTCAAATGGAAGTAGGAAAATGGAATAAAACAGTAAAGGTCTAAACAAAGCAAACAGAAGCAACATGGGCTGACTGCCCCTGGATTAATATTAAATCCATCGTAAAGCTGCCATAGCAGTTAAGTACAGGAAAGTTGGTTTTCCTTTAAGAAGCAAAACTCAGAAAAGGCTACCTGCATGTCTCCAAAAGCCTCTCCTCAGCAGTTACTTCTCTCAGCAGTGCATGCTTAAGTTTGTTGATAAGCACGTAATTTGCATGGACATGGTTCACGTTCTGTCACAAGCGCTAGCCCCACATTCCCCAGCAGCCTGGTGAACAGCACCATGGAGGGACAAGGACAAAGAAAGGTGTATGTGCCTCTCAAAAGAGTTGACCGACAAACCAAGGGTCCTGCCTTCCTGTATTTGTATCAAGTTCCCAGAAACGGTACATCAACAGGATACAGTCATCCATCACTTCCTAACATCATCACAGCAGTGGGACCTTTTCTTCTCAGGTCACTTCAGTCCAGTTACTTAACTGCTCTGTCATTAAGATCCCACTGCTTTTGATAATGGCACATTGCTGGACTGGGCTCAGGTAGAGACAACGCTATATGCTTCATGACTCCAAAGCCAAAGAACAAGCAATTGCTCCACCCCACCCTTTCCTTTCTCCCACAGACACTCTGCCTGATGAACAGGAATAGAAGACCGTAGCTCAATCTACATGATCTTGCTTTTAGTACAGTTTGTCACTAACATCCCTAAACAGGGATCACACTCAGAAGCATCATTTTTGACAGCAATAGAGCATGTGCCGGTGGGGGAGAAATAGGGGGTGTGGAGACAAGCAGGTCTGGGAAAGGTTTGTGATAGTAAACACAGCCAGCATGAAGGTAACCATCTGCTGGGAGGCAATTCTGACATGTAAAATACTGAGCAAGCATGAATGAAGAACAGCAAACCCCACCCATGCACCAGACAGTATCAATCTGACCCCCTCTAATTTTTTATTTGAATTAATGTTACCTTTTAATAACCTTTCACTTCTCTCTACAAAGATAACAGGTGCCATTAAAACAGCTGTCACCATGCCAGTCTTCCCTGAGACACCTATTTATTTGGATCTTTCAAGAGAAATATAAATGAAATCAGTCATTCTATATTAGAGGGTTCCCAGGGACAGTTAGTTGATTGGCATCTCACAGTAGTGGGCAAGTCACTGCAAGACACTTGTAGGAGAGAGCATTTTCCCTGAAGTCTTGATGCTTTAACATCTGACAGGAATATGTATATATGTATAGATTGATTTTTTTTGATGAATGATACTCTGTGAAATATCAGAGAGAAAAATGTCAGACATACATTGCATAGCAATCGAGGGCTAATGAAGATCCAGGTATTAAATCAATTAAGAAGTATCAAAAGCTACCTAATCATCAAGGAACAAAATTGGCACCACAATATGTAGTGAGTATGGGAAAGCCTAATTTACTAAACATACCCTGCAGTCACATAATTGCATGTAATTTTACCAGCATAATTAACTAATTTAATTACCACTTCTCAAGTGCATCAATTATTGACATTACAGAGTTTTCAGACAGCAGAATTACTGTGTGGTACATTCAGAGAATGCAAAATGCTTTGTACGCCTATTTTCCAGTCACAGTCAACAACTGAGAGGGAACACAAGCAGCAAAAGGGGAGAAAATTTCAAGTGCACCACACAGAGCACAGTTTAGGGGTCAGGTTTAAGAGATGAACCAGACAAAACCATGTTTATGTAGGACTGAAAAGTCAACAGCAAACAACTGGAGAGACCAAGGAGACAAAAGCTAAGCATGGTGCCAAAACAGACAACTCTTATTTCTGAACAAGGTCTATTTTAAATGAAATCTATCCAGGAGGTCACAAGCTCTTTTGAGATCTACCAGCCACGCTTACCTCTTCACTAAAGGCTTCATCTTGCAGTAAGATCTCCAAGGATATGCCGATTACCTGCATCGAGCTCTGCCAGCCTCACTAAAAAGTCATAAAGGTGTCAGGTTTGTCTGCACAAGTCTCAAAGCAGAATAAAAGCCTGAGGAGACTTGGGGTAGTATGTGATAAGAAACAAGGATGTGCTCGAACAAACTCTGGATGCACTTGTTCTCTCCAAGACAGGGGGGAAAAAAAGTACAAAGATGAAGTATGGGTGCATTCTTATTAATTAAAATGTAGCTTTGCCATGTGGGATCATTACTCAGACTTGAAGAACTATTGATCCCCTGCTTAATGTTTAGACACTGTATGTAAATCTTTGCATAAACCCATTTTGTTTCAGCAATAAGCTTTTCAAAGTCAAGGGAGATGTCAGCATCTGCTCCCTATGGAGTCTTAAGAGTCAGTGTCAGTAAAAAATGGGCAGCGTCAGTAAAAATTATGCCCTGTGTCAGTAAATTTGTTAACAGGGTGGTTGGAAACCCTGGGAGCTGTGGTGTCATTTTCTTTTCCCATTGCCCTCTCGTACTTGACCTTTGCACAGCTGTTTCACAGTATCTGGAAATGGCTGAACTGTGAAATAGTGATTACAGGAAAGGGGGCATTTTAATGAGACAATACAACCTAGAACAAGAAGAGGGCATTCTTTCATATGCCAACTGAGATCTTTAAAGTCTTTTTTGTCTTTCAGGTTCAATCAAGAACAATCACCACAACCCCCCCCTTTTAAATCTAATGCCAATGTTCAGTTACCCCTTTTAAGGTCACGAAAGCTTACTGGACTCATTGTGGTGATTATTACAAGCAAACAGAGGCACTTTGTTAAAATAAAATAAAACAAAAGTCCAAATAAATCATCAATACCCAGAAGGTACTTGAAGTCATACAGAATAAAGCAAGTGCAGACTGGATCCAGTCAGTTGCATCCCCATCAAGTCTTTGGGCACAGGAGCACATGTGGTAAAGGCTCCTTCCTTGGAAACACAAGTGATACACTTGAGAAGAAATTCTACCAGAGCAAAGCTACTGCTACCCTGTCCTTTCAAGGAGCAGACTTCATTCTCCGATGAGTAGAATTGCAGGGATGGAACTAAAAACCTGTTGTTGTCTGTGCTGGTGAGGGCCTTGTGAGGTTCCAGCTCAGGCAAAACTTCAGCATGTGCTTACATTAGAGCAATGGCTGAAGTTGAGCAACTGGCTTGAAGTATGCAGACAAGTACGTCTTTGACTAGAGATGAATCAGAGTGGTCTGGTGCATGTGGCAGCAACGAAGCTTCCTCCAAAAGCACAAGAGACTCCTTGAACTTTCTTCAAAAGTTCTATGCAACATCAAGACACAACCTAGTCCCAATCCGGAGTTGTGACTTGAAACCATGCCATCAAAAATCAAGACAGCGAGAAAAGCACACGTTGCAATCACAGGCAGTGGAAGGAAGAGGATGGAGGAGGAAGGGGACCACAACATTTTCGTGCTAATGGACAATGTGACTTTTTGTAAGCAAACCCGATGAATGATGCTCTTCATGCTGCTCGTTCTGCAGGCTGCTCTCTGTACACCTGCCACACGGCTGCTATCAGTAAAAGCAATTCCAATAATGACATTGATGTGTGAGGGGCCTGCACTTGTGAGACATCGGGCCTAAAACATTATTCACTACAGTTATAAGTGGGTGGTGGAACTTAACCAGTCAGCTGAGTAAGTGCATATAAATGAGTGTAAACAGACAGCAAAAAGAGCAGATGAGTCAATAGCAGCAGGAAAAAAGAAAGAAAAGAAGATAAAATATAAAAAAGATAAAATATAAAAAACCTCCTTATACACTGTCAGCCCTAGCAGAGACCATGTCACACCACTCCGGCCTTCAAACGTCCTCTCACATGACTGCAAAACCTGTAAAAGGGGTGCGATTTTTTCAAACACCAACAAGAGTTACCAATCTGTGGTGTATGTGTGCTACTAGCTGTACGTACTTAGCAATCTGAAATACAAATTACTAATAGTTTGTGCAATGCCCAACTTAGCAATTTGTATTTCAAATAGAAAAGTTGTGCACTGAACAAACTGCTAGAACTCATCATCCCATGTGGCCTGTCATACTCCGTGTGCAGTCACTGATCTAAGACACTGTCACGATGGGAAAGTTGGAGGTTGATCACAAACGAGGCTGTAACACGCCTCCCTCGCAGCTTGCAAAGAGAGCTTCCTAGTTTCCCATTTCACAGAGACTAAGGTGTGAACGTGGATTCAGATGTTCACACTTGTCAGTACTCCAGCATCCCTCTACATGAACTAGAGACCAAACAGATGAACTGGAAAGAATAAGATGCTGCCTAAGTTATCTTCTCTTTTGTCATTTCCAAGACCTTCCCTGCAAAGCTTTTCTTCAGCCCCTCTTCTCAGACAAGTTGATTTGGATGAACCCTTTCCTCTCATATTTCCTTTGGCAGAGCCTGGGATTTTGGTGACCTCTTTTGGGTGGCCTTGCTGCCAGCGGTAAGGGAGATCATGCTTCACACTTCACTAACTCACCCAGATATTATAACCTCCCAGAAATCACTGAAGTTAAATCCTCTTCAGCCTTCATTCCAAATCTGGTATTTTGGACAAAATCAAGTTTTTCCTCCTTTGTTGTGTTCCCATGCTTTCTGGATGCTTCAGCATCCCTCCAACGTGGAACGTAGCACTGGAGATACAGATGGGAACAAAGCAAGAAGGGCAGCACAACACTGTGAAAGGCGCATGACCGAGAATAGCTAACCATCTGGCTCTCCTCATTGGCATTCTCAGTATCATGGTTTTCCCTTGCTGTTGTAAGAGGAGGGAAAACAGGTTGAATCTCCTCTCTTAACACACATTTGTGAGCCAGACTGCAAAAATTGGCCCAAAAGGTAGCACATCTGGTTAACATCTCAGCACTCAGCTAATTGTTTAACACAGAAAAATCTGTTCCGAGCTGCTCTGGATCTCTTCTAAATAACTGGACCCTCGTGTAATTGCTATCCATTCACTTCACCAGGGCAGCCGAGAAAGAAGCAGTCTGCATACCACATGTGCTACCAACACACAGCAGACGGCAAGGAGGGTCTCTGCCAGAGCCCTCCAACTAACCCAAGCCACCACGGAACTCCCAGCAAGATAAACATCGATTATTAGCTAATTCTGTCAGTTCCACATTGGGGTACGTGGTTAGGAAAACCACCAAAGTCAATCACAATAATTTAGTCAAAGTAAGGTGGTGGTGGGGGTCTGGGTCTCACCGAGGACCTTCCTCCTACACTACATATAATTTTGCCCAATGAGAAGGAATAGAAACAGAATCAAAAAATAGTGTTGTTTACGTACAAGTAAGCATGGCTCCAGTACATCTGTTACATTACCACAGGGCAAAGTTCAAACCAGTTACCTTCCCACTTGGTGCTCTTCAAGGGTCAGTTTCAAGAAGGTGAATATAATTAGGGCCAATTCAGCCAGCAGAATAAAAATGCGTGAGAAAAGCTGACAGCGATCAGCAAGAGCTTAAGAATATCTTATTATGCACCCCAAAAGCCACAGTGTAACGATTCAAAAAAAAAAAAAATCACACTGGTTACAGAAATGCAGCCAGGCTTACAATGGATGTGAAAGCACCTATAATTTCTGAAATTAATGTAAAAAGTGCAAAAAAGAGAAAGGTGAAAATGGTAAATATAAAACAGAAACTAGACATTGTAGAAAATGGAGAAGGGAAGGAAAAATGCATCGCAAATCAATAGCCAACAGAGCCAAAGAAACAGAACAAATATTTTAAAGTTCATTAGAAACAGAAGGACCTTTCACAATGACAGTAATCTACTACTGGATGAAGAAAGTTGTCTTGTGAGCAATAACAGCAAAAAGGCAGAAACCTAAGAAAAAGCCAGATGATCTAATACTGCTGAACAAACAAACAAAGAATAATCCCAAAATACGCCCTGTCCTCCACAGAAAGATCACGATCCTTCCATTGTCTAGTTAAAATGAAAGAATAAAGCCAGATTTGACTACAGTTTGTAGGACTGTAAATGGGGAGCTAGAATTCAGTAACTAAGTCTTCTGCTTAGCAAAGGCAAAATAAAGACTGAGAGACAAAATATGGCTTGAAAGCTGCAGAAAACAAACCTCAAATAAAACTAAGGTTCTTATTTTGACTTTTGCAACTATCTACCCATTGGCTTGTTCACTGATTTAGAAATGCTCCACCATCCACATTCCCTGCTCTCAAAGGACTGATGGACTAGCATGACCTGAGGAGAGATTAGAGTGCACATGCTGTTTTATACCAGCAGAAAATTTGGCCCTCCAGGTTTTGGGAAGAACTGTGTTTTATTCCTATTTTTGTTCCCTTACGAAGATGAAAGATGAGAAGAATTCAGAACTGCTTCCAAAGGTGCAGGTGCTCTGCACAGTTCTGCTGGGGGGTGGGCAATATTGGCAGGACCTCCTCACCACTGCTACATCAATACCACACCTTGGCTCATCAACCAGTGAGACCAGCTGCATGAGAGACAGTTAGGAAGCTTCCTTTTACACTAGTCCAGACATTTCCTTCCCACTACCAATTAACTACCCACAACACAGAAAAGCTTATCAGCAACATCAAAGAATGCATTCCTCACTAACATACACGGTAGGCAGATAACGTCGCTGGCTGCATAAGATTTTCTAATTAAGCATGTGGGAGTGGGGGAAAGAACAGGGGGGGCTAAAAAAAAAAAAGTAAAATCAAGCAGAGCGCACTGTGTGTGTTGATAGCAGACACTACTGTAAACTGAAATACAGGTGCCATTAGCAATCTGCTGTCTGCTGAGCTGCACTGCTCTGGGGCCTCACTTCCCAGTTAGTCTTTTTTGTCTCTGTGTCATAGAAAACAAAGCAATGTATAGAAGACTCCTTCAGTGTGACAAGGTGAAGAAGTAGCACATTGATTGTACATTTGCCTTCGACACCTACCATCTCACAGTTAAAAAAATAAAGGGACTGGACAACGAAAGACACTGATTTCAAAAAAAGATCATATTGCTTTAAAAAACAAAAGCCAAATGGATGGAGCAAATAACTAAAATGTAATAGGTTGAATTACTTATTAAACAGTTGAACAAATAATTCACTATAAGGAATTTATTAGATTAATTCAGCTCCCCCCCACCAGCAGGTTAAAATTCACTTGAAAGTATCCAATGGAGTTGAGGGCAAATCTCTATTTTGACTCTGGAAGTGCAAGCACAGACAGTTCAATATTTTTTTTTTAAGCTCTACCAGTTAATTGAGAGTATTTACACATTTTTTGTTTCCCTGAATGAAAGAGCGCACATGTACTTCCAGCACAAATAATTGTGCGTGTAGCTTAAAAAAAAATTGGTGTCTTCACATATTTGTGCCAGCAAAACTTGACAGCAGGAACATTCGCAGGAAGCAAACACAAAGAAGACGTCACTACAGATGAAGCAAATTAATTTTCAGAATGATCATTCCCAAAAATATTGTCCAACTACAGACAGATCATTATGCTGAAGTATGAACTGTGAAAAATTAACAACAGAAAATATGCAGTGCTTACTTTGCAAGCCTCAAATTGGGTAAATCACCTTAGGTCTTGTGGCTGTAGTAGCTGCATTAATTGCTCAAGATCTGGTTCCTAGATAAACTATTCTGCATGGAAAGCAAGTCTTTGTTTCATTATTAAATCCTAACACAAACTGATGGTGCTATACAAAGAGATCTTCTTTTGAAATTCCAGTAGCAGCTCAACTGAGTTCAGCTTGAAACTGGCAACCTGCATTATTCCGTTTTAGATACCGGAACCTGTCACATGCTGCTTTTTGTTGTGTTTTAAAAAGAGTTAATATTTGTCTAATATGTTTATCTTTGCATAACATTACTGTCTATGTGCAGGAAAGAAAGAAACAGCTGTTGCAAGCCTAACCCTTACTCATTAATCTTTCATCATCTTGGGACTTCCAGTGTTGTATTCTCTATTGCAGCACCAGCTCTCTGTTCAGCAGTGGTATCTGAGAGCAAATTCCCTACAAAACTGCCATTTAGACTTGCCAGATCTACTTGTACTGAACCTGGACACTGGGGCTCCAACACACACCATCACCCGGCAGAGACGGGGGCGGGAGGTAGTCAGTATTTCTGCCTTACTGGGGCTTGCCGAATCTGTCTACTGGTGGCTGCTTGTTTCAAGGGGAACGGGAGGCATCCCCAGGTGTGGTATTTCCTCCTGGTAGCACAAGGAGCGATTTCAGCTCCCTTGCATCAAACCGACGTTCTGAGGTCTGCTCTTACTCAAACACTTGGCAAATATCCTGAACCTCGGAGTGCCCAGGTTACACCCAGAAACTTACATATTCAGCAGCAGAGGACTACCTCCTCCTCCTGTTGCAGTGGCCTCATCGTTGCCTGATTTTCTTCTCAGCCTCCTTTTTCTCAGCCTCCTTTTGGATGCATGCCCAAATCCACAGATGTGCACAGGAGGTAGATGGCACTAGAGGTGCCCTTAAGCACCTCAGCTGTTAATTTGCACTGCCTCCCAGGTGTTATTAGCAGAAAACATGCATTGTAGAAACCACAGTAGGATTCCCTTTACACCATTCTTGTTTTTAATCTTTTCAAATTCTCAGGAAACACAGTCAACGGGTATTTGGGAGTCAGCTGTATGACTTCCTCCTCCTCCTCATTAGACTCTGTATTTATGTAAACATGTAGTGAAGCATGTATTTGTTTCAAACATGTGTCTGTAGTATGTCAACATTCACTGCTGTAAGTAAAGTCACCTATCTGGCCAGTAATCACAGTTTTGCCCAGCTGACAAAGTAGCATCCCACACAGCGTGGGTCTTCCCTCAGCCCACCTATCTTTGGGCATTCAGGCACAGGCACCAGGCAGGGGGAAGACTGCCAGGTCTGTGCTGCTGACACACTTCATCCACTGCCTCGTGGACTGTCTTTCAGCAGTTCTGGACGGGTCCGTGCCTGACCTGTCACCGTTACACTGACTTACATACAAGGTAAATACAGTGAGAGTATTTAATGCCTCACGCCATGCTCCAATGCTAGGGAAGTAACTGCGGTATTACTGACGCTGTTCCTCACCACCTATCCATTACCACGCATGCACACGCCGGTACAAATACAGGCTGGGCCGTATTTAGGAATAGCATAAGCTAGTCAGGGCAAGAATTATGTAGTATTTCTTCTTCTGGAAGGTGCCTGTAGAATTTTTGATACTTCCATAATATACACTATAAACTACTCAGGCAAGCATACGTGCAGACCACACACACTGGTAATGTGTGTTGCGGAATTGCTAATTCACATGCCACATTATTGAGCATAATACTAAACTCCTAAAATGGATAACGTGGTCCATATTGAGGTTAACACCTCTACTTTTTATTTGGTTTACATGTGCCCTTCATACTATCTTTCCTTATGATGATCAGCCTGATGAGAATCAAAAGGCAGTCTTACCTAGCACAGTAAATGCAAACTAGTCTTCACACTAACAAACGGAAAGAAAAGCGTGCCAATATCTTACTATTCTTTGTGCTGTGTTACTTATGCTTACCTCCATCTGCATTTAATAGGTTGCCTAAATACTCCCCCCACAGAGCTACAGATTCTCATGTTAAACAAGGAAGCTCCTGACAGCTTTCTCTTTCCTAGGGCAAGATTGCTCAACTAACAATAACCGAGACACCTTTTGACAAGTGCAGCTAAGAGTCAGTAAAGCTTAGTCAATCTGCATCAGTCTGTCCTGGCACCTTTCTTTCAGTTTCATATCTAAATGCTGGATGCCAAAGTCTCTAGCAATGATCATAGAAAATTACAAAAAGGGAAATGAATGCAAAAGCAGAAATCATATTAATCAGTTGAAGGAAAATACTTTTCCAACTACAATTGTGGCTGAAACCCATAAATTAGATGACTGGAGTAATAAGACATGTGAAATGGCTTTTAAGTCCACTACCAGTTCCATGCAATAAATTTCAAATGACATCCAGGCTTTTAGTGGAGGGGATGATTTATTGCAGTCTGCAGGAAGAGAGCTTTCATGGATTATCTCTAAAGTGGCAAAACTCTATTCTGAATTTTTCAAAATTAGTGCAGCTCAGTGAATGTTACTGACAAGCAAGTCCAAAAGCACTTTAAAAAAAAAAAAAAACCTTTAGTAAGGAAAAAGGGCAAAGACACGTTAGAATATCACCAGATTTTGCTACAGGAACTACATCTTGTCTTTTCATAAACCAGAAAGAAAAAAAAAAAAAAAAAAAAAAAAAAAAAGAGNGGTTTGTCCCAAAAATACTTTTTTCAGGAGAGGGGTTAATATTTTCTTTTCAAAAACAAAAAAAAAAAAAAAAAAAAAAAAAAAAGGAAAGAGAGTAACACTTGCTGCATGCGTTGTTCACCTGGACTTCCTACAATCAGAGATACTTCACCAGTGAACTTTAGAAGGCAACATTACTCAGCTTTTGATGCGAAAAGTCTTCAAAACTATTTGGCAGATAATCCAAGTTTCTCCCCAGACCTATAAACCTAAGTGTACTCTTTCCACTATTTTTGTCATGAGGCAATGCAACTCAAGCACTGACCACAGAAATGCTCTCCAAAGACAGCCTAGAGTCTACAGGTCCTGTTTCCTTCAAGTATCCAGAAACAGACTTACGTGTCTCCACTGGAATCACAGAATGCCATAACGTCAGAGCATCAGAGCTGTAACGCTGACCGCAGGGATCTTACATTGCACCTGACTAGTGAAGTGCTGCGCAGTGTCCTGGTTCCGAGTCTGCTGCTTTTCTGGGGGTGACAACGGCTGGTAAGAACCCTGGGATGTCACAATTGCATTCCTTGGTACACCCCTGCTCAAGACTGTAGAAGTAATTGTGTCTAAGGACATGTTCCAGGGAACAGGCGCAATCCTCTTCAAGAAGCATAGGTGTACCTTGGCTAAAAGCTGTCAGACACAGGCCCCTAATTCCAATTGCTTTACTGTCTAATGAGAGTAAATAATTCTGGTAATTCTCAACACGTGGGACACAATTTGCATACCAATGGCAGTTAAAACTAGGCTATGTTTGTGTTAAGTAATGGAAATGTTACATATGGAAAACATCATCTTATGCTTTTCTGACACCTTTCATCCAGAATAGTCCTAAAATATATTATGGACTAAGTAGAGATCTAATTTCATTGGCATTCAGGGTAGAAAGTGAAGATCTATGCTTTAGCCAATTAATTTATATAGAAAATGTACAGTGGTGTGATTTAGTCTCCCAGGAGAGAAGGCAAGAGGATACCAAGACTAACAGCTCTGCTTTTACATGACTGTTAATGATGCCTTGGTTTTCATTAGAGTCTTTCCTACTAAAGACTAACCATTAGCTTTTTAAAGCATGAATTCAGCACTGACCTGGATTAAGAGCAGTATTTCACTGGCTCCACAGCACTTAGAGCTCCGAGATTTCCCATGCCAGTCACCTATCCAAAGTCTGATAGGAATGCTTATTTTATGGAGAGTTCTGGAAGCAATAAAGGATTCATGCAAACATCTTTTAAAAGGAAGTCCATCCTAACTTAAGGCATAACCTACACTAAACAGAGATGGAAAAAATAAATTAACAGCTTTACCACCCAGCCCATTCTCACCTACTGTTTCTTTAATCACAGCATCTTTTATGAAGGTAGTCACAGATATTATCTTAGCTTTATAGCCAGAAAAACTGAGGCACAAGCCAGTGAAGTTAATGACAAAGTTGTTGGCAGACCAATGGCAAAGCCTCAAACTGAACCCAAAGTTTCTCGCATAAGTACTTTAAAAATAGTCAGATACACTGCAGATAGCACTGATGAGAAAGCATGTGATGGGGGAGTTTTTTGAATTCAATATAATTTTTTTTTTAAAATCCTACCTCTCCCTATGTTCAAGTGAGGCCAGACACATGGTTCATCCTTGACTTAGGGTATTCAGACACATACTAAACATATGTCTTACCCTGTACTCCATGTAGCACAAGCCACACAAACACACTGAAATCTTTAAGTGATGGAAACTTCTCTTCGTCATGAAGTATAGACAAAATTCAGAACTTTCTTTTGGTGCCACCACTTAATAACATGTAACTTCCCAAATGCTCACGGTCAGAATTATAGGACTCAATCTGTCAAAGATCAGCTTGTATCTACTTTGTTGTAGGCACAACATAGAAGATATTTGTTCTAAGCAAAACACATTCCTTGGATGATGGACCCAACTGGACATACAATAAAAAAAAAAATCCCTTATAGAGCTTTAAGTGTTAGTGACTATGTTAAATTGCAAATATTCACAAGAGGACCAAACAGACTTTATTATCCATGAATACATAAGCACGCCACTACTGTTCACTTAAAACATTTTAACTAAATTACAGGCTAGGTATCCAGAATTTTTCAGTTTTTGTTCATGTGTATATCTTATATTTTAGGCAATGCAGAGTGACCATGTTACGCATAGTGGCAAAGTGATGACAAAAGACAGAGTGCTTAGCGCTATTGCGGCACAAACAAGCTTATGCATTTTTATGAAAACTAAATGGAGAAAAATAACTCCAGTATTGTTTCCCCACATCTTAAAAAAAATATCTGTAAGTTTTTATGAAAGAAATGGCACAGGAAAGACAAAACGTTACACCAATTATTTATAAATTCACATTGAAATGTGTGCAGAAGTCTTCCCTTCTGACCTACACATAGAGTTTCATTTGTACCTATTACGTCTGTAGAGCTCTACACCATTTTAATCCTCCAAAGCAAAATCCCTACCTATAGCCTGACTTTATAGGTGGGACCGTGTCTGGTGAAGCATTACAGTAAGCAGATAACAGAAGGCTCTTGCCTGACATGTCTAACTCACTTTCTCATTAGCGGGCAATATGCCCACATGGACAGGAAAATTGATCTCAAAGTCTGTGATAAATCAGTCAGATTTGATCTGCTCTATGTAAAATACACAGCCAACACTGATTAAATGAGCAGTGTAGTGCTCTTTCAATAGTGCATCAATGCTTTTCAGCACATAGGCAAGGACAGACAGCTTATTGCTATAAATGAAGGAGAATCATGACTTATGTTTTCGGTCACTGGAAGAATTCATTGTAAAATATGAATAGAGTGATGTTGCTTGCTTTCCCATTCCTGTTCCGCACACCCATTAACATGTTTTGCTGGTCATTCATATTATTATTTTGTGTGACAATTTAGGGTGCAAAGTTTTATGTGTACTGCTGTGTCATTTTGAAACACTTTGTAAACGAGCTTGGATTGTAGTGCAGTACTGTAACACATTTTTTAAAAAATAATTTTTTAAAAATAACTACAGTTCTAATTGTCAGTTCTGTTGTCTGCCTCTCTCCTCCCATTTCCTCAACCCCTCCTTTGTCACTAAGGAAAGGAAAAGAAGTCTTCAATGAAGGCTGACCAAGCCAAATAACAAAAACAACAAAAAAAAGAAAATCAAAAAATGTCCAAATTGAGCCTATACTAGTGATCCAGAACAACCCCAATTCATACATCTGACCACCCAAACATCAGAAGCAACCCACTGCCTTTGCTCTACAAGCAAATCTACAGAGAGCTTCAACCTACAAGCTCTTGCAGATCCAATGCAGACAGCCAATTTTTCTAGCTGTCATCTAGGCTCCCTCTCAATCTGCCAGCCTCATCACAGTAGTAAGTGATACACCTGGTATAAGCAAGCCCCCATGAGCCCTCATCAGCACAAGACCTCTCTTCCAGAAAGCCAGGGAAAGGCCCGCAGCGTCAACAGCAGAGTTTGAGGGTATGATATTACAGAATCACTTAGGTTGGAAGAGACCTTTAAGATCATTGAGTCCAACCATACACTGCCAAAACCATCACTAAACCATGTCCCTCAGCACCACATCTACCCGTCTTTTAAATACCTCCAGGAATGGTGATTCCACCGCTTCCCTGGGCAGTCTGTTCTAATGCTTGACAACCCTTTTGATGAAGAAATTTTTCTTAATATCCAATTTAAACCTCCCTTAGCATAACTTAAGGCCATTTTCTCTTGTCTTATTGCTTCTTGGGAGAAGAGACCGACCCCCCCACCTCGCAAAAGCCCACAGCACCCAGTATTCCCAGGCAGTCTCCCATCCGAGTACTGTCCAGGCCCAATCCTGTTTAGCTTCCAAGATCAGATGAGATCAGGCATGCTCAGTGTGGTATAACCATAGGCAATATTCAGGGGACTCTTCTTTCCTCATGTTGTTGAAACCCAAGATCAGAAGGAAAAGAAAACAAAGGGGGGAAATTTCAAGCAAATTTGCCAGACAAACTATGCTTTCAGAATCATTTCTGAAGTTGTACATAACAGATGAGTTCCCACACTTAGCAAAATTGTAGTGAAGACTCACCAAGAGAGAAAGGTTCACTTGGCACGTTCAGGAAGATTTATCACATCCATCTCCAGCAGAGGCTTGATGTGTAGGAGAGGGCTGAGAGGGGATTCCTACATTTCAGAGACACTGCCCTTATCCTGCTTGACACAGATGCTCTTGCTAGCACTTTGCCCACAGGCTCCTTTCCCTTATTTCTACCTTATAAGCTTCAAAATTTGGTATTGCAGCTCAGCATGCATGAGCCCTGTTCATAACCATCTCAGGTGTGGAAACTGCAAGAACAAACCCATACCACAGTTTCAAGAGCCCCACCACAATAGGAAAGGAATAGCTAGCATCTGCCAGCCCCTTGGAAACCACTCGTGAGTAAAAGACAAACTCTGAAGTAAAACAATCTCTTTTACCAAGAAGCAGAACATGGAAATCAATCACAAATCTGGAGGCAAAGAGAAATGAAATATTGTACCTTAACCTGTCCTTTGCTGAAGGACGGTCCCATGTAATTTAATGGTTATCCTCATCTAGGACTCCCAAGTCTAGTTTAACACCTTGAATTAAGACGCAGTCTTAATTTCTCCAACTTTTTCCCTTTCAGTACAACTTTGAGGTGATTCCCCTTTCCCAACAGAGTTGCAGTTGAGTGCTTCCAGAGACTCTCTGTATTGATGGTTCATTCAAGGCACTGACTCATATCTTAATCTGATGAGAGCCAACCTGTAAGAGTATCAGTATCATAAGAACAACTCTAAAGTGCCACTGCAGGGGTCCCAGCCAGACTTAACCCTCTGTGGGCTGTACTCAAACAAAATCTCCTCCTGGAAGAGAAAGATGTTAGTACACATAATAGACACATTCTGCATATTATGAACAGTTTTATTCCAGAAATAGTCATTATAAAATCCCAAAGGAACAAACAATGAATGAGGCTTGTTACTAGTGCTAATGACAAGAAAAAGTTGGCAAACCAGCCTGAGACAAATAAATTTTGGATTGGAATGGCTAGAGACCATTCAGAATATCGGTATTTACCTCCTCAACATCAAGGGAAAAACCATAGGAAAGTTAGGAAAGTGCAAATGAAAGGAGAAAGAAAATAAGTAAGGGCAGAGAAAATGAACAATTTTGAAAAGCATGGCTAGAAGAAGAGGTGTGAAATTGAGAGGGAGCAGAGTAGAATCAGGCCAAATAAACAACAAATGTCCTGACAATAAGCTCCATTCATTGTGGAATAATCTCTCTCAGGAACTGAAGCAGAACCCCATTACCTGTAACACTTTTGCTCAGATATCACTGTAATGAGCTCATTAACACTAGAACATCAAAACCTAAAATGAACCAAATGCCTGATAATGTAACGCAAGAGGAAAACATTGCATAGACAGAACAATACTTCCATTTCTATCACTATAACAAGCCCTGAATGACTACATCCATGTCCTACTCTAGCTTACAATATTCTGTGAGAAAGGGAAAAAAGAAGAGGGGTACAAAGACAGGAAGAAAAACATTTAGGAAGAAGAACTCCTGTCACAGAGAGAAGCAATAACATTATTCCCCATTTGCAAATTCAAAATTGAAAATCTTTTGAAGCTAGTGAGGTAGCCTTTCTCCATTCTCCTTATTCTGCCAAAAGACCATATGACCTCCAGAGCCTTGAACAAAACAGGACGCATGCCAAAGAATGAAAATCCTATAGAATCATGCATGGCACTTTTATTCACGTGAATAAAAGTAGATGCATACAGACAGCATCAAATCAAAGGGACAACAAGTACCTTTACGCTCATACACTACATTCATGATGTGATACATGTCAGAGGACCCTATGTACTGATCCATTCCATGAAGAATCCATAGGCTTCAAGGCAAATTACTTTTGACATGTAGAATCAGACAAACGGTACATTTGAAGAATGGCCTACTAGAAACAACACACAATGAGATTCAAGAAAACAATCACAGAATGGTTTGGGTTGGAAAGGAACTTTAAAGATCACCTAGTCCAATCCCCCTGCTACGGTCAGGTACATCTTTCACCACGCCAGATTGCTCAAAGCCCCATCCAACCTGAACTTGCACAACCCCAGTGATGGGGCATCCACAACTTTTCTGGGCAACCTGTTCCATGCCATAGAAAAGCAAAAGTTGTATTTCAGTAGTGAGTAAGTGATGGTTAAAAAACCGGCAGGAGCCCAAAACACTTTGGAAATGAAGACAAATAGCTTACATATGATAAAATAGGAAAAGGAGAGACAGAGGAAAGATACAGAGAAAGGAATGACTTGGACAAAAATACAGGGTAGCAAAGTGACTTTTGTATCAACATTATGGGTGAATTTAAGTGGATTGTTTTTCAGATTATATTTTCTTGCATATTACATTTTATTGTATATACGCTAAATTTATCATTACCTTATAATTACTGAATCATAGAGTTTTAATTAAGCAAGTACTCTGGAAGAACAAAGCACATGGTTGCATGTATCTATGCTCTCTCCCTTACGAAAAAAATCTACAATCTAATTTTTGTAAATGTATGCCTTTCTACACTGAACATTCTCTATGTCTGACAGAGAAATGTGAAGTGAAGGAGGACAGATGTTTCTGCTTCCAACACCCCCTCTGAAATCTTCACCTATTTGCATATTAAAGCAAAAGTGTTCCCATCTCCACAGGAACAAATATACTTTAAGAATTCCTCTTGAAAATCCATGCCTCAATTTTCCTTTGTTTAAGCAACATGAGGAATGAGCAGAAGTAGCTCTAATTTCTTTCATGAATAAGGTCCTTCATTCAAGCTTTTCATGGTACAATACATGGAACTTGAAAAGTTTCAGTCAATAGCTTGGTCAAGCAACCATATCTGAACTCTGATATTAACAATTCAACCTTCTGAAACTAATGAATCACATTATAACCAGCAGTAATTGTGGTTCACTTCCCATAACCAACCTCAGATTACATTTTTAAGTCATTTAAAATCAAAAAGCACAAATAAACGTATTTTACTTTTGCATATGAGTTTTTAAACAAGAGGCACTGCACCATGTAACAGGCTTTGCATATTTTAGATAATTGAGCTGCTCTATGTGCAATGGTCACTATTACGCTCTCACATTACGCTGCTGCCTGCAAACACAGTTTTGGCATCTAAAGGAAGGAACATGGGGGACAAAAGCATAGGAAAGATAGCCTGAATAATGCTGTGAGCAAGTTAGGGCTCCTGTAATAGGAAAGTTTGTCCAGCACATTTTGGTGCAAGTTGGAATACCTTTCATGCTTTTGTACTTTACTAGTGGGATTACACACAAGTAAGTACCAGTATTTTCAGTAAAAACACTCCAAATTGGGCAGCAGCAAGATATTTTACAAGCTTGTTCAAATTTCCACTGGATGCTTGTTTTTAAAATCTAAAAAAATACCACAAAAGCTAAAACCAATCAAGTAAATTATTTTTTCATCAGTTTTAGTCTTTTATAAACACTTGAAGTTTCTTGAAAACAAAATAGAAGTGTTTTTTTCCAGTGAGTCAAAGATCCATGTTCAAAACGTGACAGTTTCAGCCATTTTAAAATTAAACTGACAAAAAAAAAACCTGTTCAATCCAGTCTAAAATAATTTTCCCTCTCCAAATTTTGGAACAGTGAACAAACAAAAAGAAACTCAATTGTTCATATATCTGTGTCAGTCCAAAACATTCTGAATGAAGAACAGCCTCCCCAAAATTAGCAGAGACCCCATTTACAGTATTTGTCTTTGCTTCTGAATCTGACTGTCTCCAGGTGATTGTATCACATGGGAAATGGTGTACTATCAGGGTTGAAACAGTCAGCACTGCTGCTGAGACTTTCCCTGGTGTGAATAGTTATACCAGGCCTTCTAAAATAAACAGCGAGTTCATATTGTCTTTTACACTACTTACATTGGACACTCTACAAGAGACAAACTGGTTTATATCAATGGGAAAAGAGCTAAGAATTATATTTTGGTATGGAAATGCACTTGTCTGTACACAAGTTTTAGTGACATTCACATCTACTGGTATATATGAGGGTAAGAACAGTTAGCTAATTTTATCTTGTTTAGTTCTGCCCCTGTTTAAGCATATTTCTTTTCTACAGGCAGTGTCTTATGTCTTATTGCTACAGAAGTTCAGTATTTAGATAGTCAAATGCTCCTGCCCTTAAGAAAGTATTTGGGGCCATACACCACCTAAGCTACCACTTTTAGAAGCCAAATGTCCTTGCCACAGCAAGAGACTAGGTAATGACAGTGATTCTCAGCAGTAAAAAGAAGTTTCAAAACTGGAAGTACGCCGTGGCCTGCGATCCATGATATTTCTGTCTACACGGCTAAATGTAGCCAATGCCAAGTCAAAAATGCTTCTCCATACATAGGATCATGCACTGGTACGGTCATTAGTTTCTCTCACCAGAGAAATGGAAAATACTATCCAACGAGTTCTTGTTTTCTGCTGAAAGCCCCTGAAAAGAGCTGTGGGCATGTCCAACATCCTAATGGCTTCCAATTACAAACATATGGGAGTAACGCAGTCAAATCTGTATTTAAAAACTGAGAGGACTCGTAGTCTGGGCTCTCCCAAGGAGTCTGGAATTTCAGTCATTTATAAACTTCCCATACTAAGATACCTCGGTCACAACAAGAGAAATCTGTTCAGATGAAGATGCCTTCGTGGAAGGCCAGAACTGCAACTATCACACACAAGAACCAGCACACCAAATGTGAGTAACAAAATGGATACCTGAACTAGCAAGTGTGATCACAGCTAATACTTAGGGTCATCAGCACTCAGCAGAAGCATTCACACACAAGGTGGCTGATTTATGATATCCAAATCAATATATTCACAACTCATAACAACACGCCATTCGTTCTTCTGAACTACAGAATGATATTCAAAAAAGCTCAGATCCTTCTCCTATACTCAGCTGGAGACCATGAATTATTTAATTTCTTAGTCGCCTTTGTGTGCGTAGCGGGAGGACCTAGTTTTCGTTTGGCTTGACAGTTATATCACCCTGTATTTTTCTCTCCCAAAGCCTTCATGCAGTTCTTGATGTGAAAGCCTAGCTTCCTGTAGACAACTGTTATTTCAAATTAAAAGCTGCATGAGTTTTTGTCAATATAAGACTTCATATTTAATTTTCCCTTCATAGTTCACAAAATGCCTATTTCTATAATTCATTCCATGTTACTTCATAAAGAAGATTACTATTGCAGCATACACCCATCAAAGTCATCTTTCTCATCAACAAAACGTTGTTTGTAGCAGCCACACATCAATGAAACTTCTTCAAGCCTGTGACTGTTGCATTTTCATAATTATATTTTCTAATCCCCCTTTACACATGAGAGCTCAATTCACGTTCTGGTACAATGCATTAGCATCCTCTTCAAATCCATTAGCAGTACCACAAGATTCACAGCATCTCTCCCTCTTCAAAATAGTGCGTTATTAAGTTACCATACAGCAGGCTGAAGACTATGAACATCTTAAGTCCACTGTACGTACCAAATCAGAGAAATCAATTCTAGTCTTTTTACCACGTTGGCGATATTCTAAGAGATACTTATGGGCTTTGTTAAACTTGTGTTGCTGGCACAATGATATATGGTATATTTAACAGAGAGATTTAATATGTAATATGATGGTAACAGCATAATCTCTCCAGTCATTTTCAGCCCACAGCATTCAGCAGTGTGTGATCTCAGTCTACCACTTGGCTAAGTCAGCCCAAATCTCTCAAACATGTTCGGTAAAACAAAACTAATTCATCTAATGAGCTGCTGTTAGGAATAGCAGGTGTCAAAGATACTATCAAAGTATCTATCTATGCTATCAAAGTACCAAAGACAAAGATACCTTGTCTCTAAATTTGGGAGATGTGGATTTGATGGATGGACCACTCGGTGGATAAGGAATTGGCTGGATGGCTGCGCTCAAAGAGTTGCAGTCAGCAGCTTGATGTCCACGTGGCAAGCAGTGAAGAGTGGCATTCCTCAGGATTTGGTACTGGGACCAGTACTACTTAACATCTTTGTTGGCAACATGGATGTTGGGGTTGAGTGCACCCTCAGCAAGTTTGCCAACGACACCAAACTGCATGGAGCAGTTGACACACTGGAGGGAAGGATGCCATCCAGAGGGGCTTGGACAGGCTTGAAAGGTGGGCCCATGCCAACATCATGAAGTTCAATAAGGCCAAGTGCAAGGTCCTGCACATGGGTCTGGACAATCCCATGCACAAATACAGGCTGGGTGGAGAATGGATCAAGACTAGTCCTGAGGAGAGGGACTTGGGGGTGGTGGTGCATGAGAAGCTCAATATGAGCTGGCAACGTGTGCTTGCAGCCCAGGCAGCCAACTGTATCCTGGGCTGCATCAAATGGAGAGCAGGTGGAGGGAGGTGATTGTGCCCCTCTAACTCTCGTGAGACCCCACCTGGAGTACTGTGTCCAGCTCTGAGGCCCACAACATAAGAAGGACATGGACCTGTTGGCACAAGTCCAGAGGAGGGCCACAAAGATGGTCAAAGGGCTGGAGCACCTCTCCTACGAACACAGGCTGAGATAACTGGGGTTGTACAGCCTGGAGAAGAGAAGGTTCCAGGGAGACCTTATAGCAGGCTCCCAGTATCTGAAGGGGGCCTACAAGAAAGACAGGGAGGAACTCCTTATGAGGGAGTGTAATGACAGAACGAGGGGTAACAGTTTTAAACCGGAGGAGGATAGGTTTAGATTAGATCTCAGGAAGGAATTTTTCACTATGAGGGTGGTGAGACACTAGAACAGGTTGCCCAGGGAAGTTGTGGATGCCCCATCCCTGGAAGTGTNTCTTCTGAACTACAGAATGATATTCAAAAAAGCTCAGATCCTTCTCCTATACTCAGCTGGAGACCATGAATTATTTAATTTCTTAGTCGCCTTTGTGTGCGTAGCGGGAGGACCTAGTTTTCGTTTGGCTTGACAGTTATATCACCCTGTATTTTTCTCTCCCAAAGCCTTCATGCAGTTCTTGATGTGAAAGCCTAGCTTCCTGTAGACAACTGTTATTTCAAATTAAAAGCTGCATGAGTTTTTGTCAATATAAGACTTCATATTTAATTTTCCCTTCATAGTTCACAAAATGCCTATTTCTATAATTCATTCCATGTTACTTCATAAAGAAGATTACTATTGCAGCATACACCCATCAAAGTCATCTTTCTCATCAACAAAACGTTGTTTGTAGCAGCCACACATCAATGAAACTTCTTCAAGCCTGTGACTGTTGCATTTTCATAATTATATTTTCTAATCCCCCTTTACACATGAGAGCTCAATTCACGTTCTGGTACAATGCATTAGCATCCTCTTCAAATCCATTAGCAGTACCACAAGATTCACAGCATCTCTCCCTCTTCAAAATAGTGCGTTATTAAGTTACCATACAGCAGGCTGAAGACTATGAACATCTTAAGTCCACTGTACGTACCAAATCAGAGAAATCAATTCTAGTCTTTTTACCACGTTGGCGATATTCTAAGAGATACTTATGGGCTTTGTTAAACTTGTGTTGCTGGCACAATGATATATGGTATATTTAACAGAGAGATTTAATATGTAATATGATGGTAACAGCATAATCTCTCCAGTCATTTTCAGCCCACAGCATTCAGCAGTGTGTGATCTCAGTCTACCACTTGGCTAAGTCAGCCCAAATCTCTCAAACATGTTCGGTAAAACAAAACTAATTCATCTAATGAGCTGCTGTTAGGAATAGCAGGTGTCAAAGATACTATCAAAGTATCTATCTATGCTATCAAAGTACCAAAGACAAAGATACCTTGTCTCTAAATTTGGGAGATGTGGATTTGATGGATGGACCACTCGGTGGATAAGGAATTGGCTGGATGGCTGCGCTCAAAGAGTTGCAGTCAGCAGCTTGATGTCCACGTGGCAAGCAGTGAAGAGTGGCATTCCTCAGGATTTGGTACTGGGACCAGTACTACTTAACATCTTTGTTGGCAACATGGATGTTGGGGTTGAGTGCACCCTCAGCAAGTTTGCCAACGACACCAAACTGCATGGAGCAGTTGACACACTGGAGGGAAGGATGCCATCCAGAGGGGCTTGGACAGGCTTGAAAGGTGGGCCCATGCCAACATCATGAAGTTCAATAAGGCCAAGTGCAAGGTCCTGCACATGGGTCTGGACAATCCCATGCACAAATACAGGCTGGGTGGAGAATGGATCAAGACTAGTCCTGAGGAGAGGGACTTGGGGGTGGTGGTGCATGAGAAGCTCAATATGAGCTGGCAACGTGTGCTTGCAGCCCAGGCAGCCAACTGTATCCTGGGCTGCATCAAATGGAGAGCAGGTGGAGGGAGGTGATTGTGCCCCTCTAACTCTCGTGAGACCCCACCTGGAGTACTGTGTCCAGCTCTGAGGCCCACAACATAAGAAGGACATGGACCTGTTGGCACAAGTCCAGAGGAGGGCCACAAAGATGGTCAAAGGGCTGGAGCACCTCTCCTACGAACACAGGCTGAGATAACTGGGGTTGTACAGCCTGGAGAAGAGAAGGTTCCAGGGAGACCTTATAGCAGGCTCCCAGTATCTGAAGGGGGCCTACAAGAAAGACAGGGAGGAACTCCTTATGAGGGAGTGTAATGACAGAACGAGGGGTAACAGTTTTAAACCGGAGGAGGATAGGTTTAGATTAGATCTCAGGAAGGAATTTTTCACTATGAGGGTGGTGAGACACTAGAACAGGTTGCCCAGGGAAGTTGTGGATGCCCCATCCCTGGAAGTGTTCAAGGCCAGCTTGGATGTTGCTTTGAGCAACTTAGTCTAGTGGGAAGTATCCTTGCCCATGGCAGGGGGGTTCCAACTCCATTCTATGATTCCAACCATTCTATGATCAAAACAACTAGTAGCATGTTTCAAAGCACTTCATAGGGTCTAAAAGTGGGTTGATTTATACTACAACCATTTGGGTTTTCTTTTATCAAATCCTCCCCACCCTGTCCACCCCCCCAATGAACATTTATTTTGAAGCATTTCAGGCATTTTACTGAACCAGTTATCAAACACTCATTGAACATTCATACTAAAACTCATTTAGCCTTTCTGAATTAATGGTAAAATCTGCAGTTGAAATGAACAGGGTAAAAATCATGGATTACCCTGGTTTGCCCCCTTCGAAAGTACAGGTCCAAAACAAGGCTGACAACCTGATGCCTAGCACAAATGCGGATGACCTCAGTTAATTCCTGGCTCTCTCAGGCTCCACCAGAAACAAATTCCACAGCTCTTTCAAAAGCATCAGCAAAAAGAACCCTCTTCTAGAGATTTTTCGATGCCAGAAATCCAGGTGGATTTACATGTGTGTTTAAAAATTCCTTAGGTGGCATTTGGAGCCTCTATGTTTCAATCTAAGGGCTTTGATCCAATAAAATACAACAGTGGCTCAGCTTTTAATGCTATTCTAATGCGTAGCCCTGCAATGAGTTTGAGGTGTTCTGCTTGGCACTAACCGATCTCCCAGTGTTAAGAGTGCTGATGGAGCCACACTACTCTCTTTAAACTTCCATGTGAGCAACATAGGATACATGAGCAGGCAGCAGCACATGAACACATGCCACAGCGTGAGTTTGTCCTTTCCTTTTTATTCTCTCCGCTCCAAAGCCAAGGCAAATTTTGTTTCACCAGTTTTTCCAGCATGAGCTAGCCTTTCTTTTTATTCATTTTTTTACTACATTCACTATTTTGAAAGCCACATTTTGTCATTTTCCTGCTGCACCTGGGAAATGCTTCTAAAAAGCTTAAAACAACAACAACAAAACCCCAACCAGTAAGTAGTTCTATATGAAATGTTTAAGCAAGATAACTCTCACTGTCAAATACAGAAACCCTTTTTCAGAGTGGTCATCTTTTCTTCCCAGTTTTACAGCTGACATGCTTGAAGCAAATTAAGAGTGAGCAATTTACCATCATTATAACCTTTTCCTCAGACCAAAATTGAACCCTTCAGGTTTTCAGCAGTTTGCAATACCCATTAAGCTACAGTTATGGATCTGGCATGCCTTAGGTTCCTACAAAACAGCAATGCTTCTGCTGCACAAGATGACTGTTATCAAAACAGATGCTGACATACCAAAACCAGCAGGAATTCTTCAACTAAGAATAGCCAAATGCTCTCTCATAGGAAAGCTGCCTTTCTTAAGCCACGTTCTTCTTTGGACCACAACCGTGTAAGGCAGCCCATACAATAAAGAGGCTCAGTTACTTACTCATTCCTTTTATTTAGATAGGAAAGTCACCTCTATCTTATTTGAAGTCATATTAGTAGTTGTATCTGATACAAAAATACTTACTTTTGTAGCACAGGATGAAGGTCCTGTCCTAGCATCAACAAATTTACAATCTACCAGTCAGGAAAACTAACCACGAGGTAAGGACATAAACCACAGAGCAAATAAACAGAACAGAAATACGATGTCAGGGTTTAGGGGATGGAATCACTGTTTCATTAAATTTGAATGCATTTCCCCAAATTGTGAGAGCACTGAACACAAAGGGTTTCTATTTATCACCTCTAATTTACTATTACAAATCACACGTGATTCAGTGTTGTCTGCTGAGAAAGAGAGAGCGCGCGAGCAAGTAATCAGCAGTGCAGTTCCCAATAATCAGCCAGATCAGTCCCCATCAAAGTACAGGAACTAGCGCTCATCAAATTCCATGCTTTCCTCCTATTCCCCTTTTGCAAGGTCTGAGTGAGACAGCAGCCACAGCAGGAGACATAAATCTCACTAGTTAGTAGCAAGAATAACAACTATGCACAAATAACCTCTCTTTCCCATCTTCTCAGTATAAGGCACACAGACTTCAAAGAAATACCTGTTATTAAAGCCATGACATACTATACATGACTAAAACAATGAAAGAGTTGGAAGCAGCATGGAACGATCTAGTGACGACTCGCAGCGGGAGTTATCAAAGCTACTTAGCAGCTGACCTGATAATCAGGTATCAGAGTTTGATCAGGAAAAAAACAACCCCCACCTCATTATATCCAGGTACTGCAAGCATTCATAGAGAATCTGGCGAAACCCAGGTGTTAGAAGGTATACATACTGCCTTCACAGCTTTTGTGTGTTTACTCAGCATGCATAGTCGCTTTCACATGCAGGCATATCTTGATCCCAAAAGAGCAGTTGCTACTTTTATAGCTTTAAAATGTTTTGTGACTCTTACTGACAAATGTAATGCATGCTGTGAAAAGAAGATTCACTTAATGGGGTTGATAATCTACAGACCATCTCTGTAATAATTCATAACTTGCAGTGACTTGGCAGGAATCAAGGCAGTCACCCACCCTAGAATTGAGTTTGGTCTGTAGAACTTCATGACAGACTGTGCTTCACAATGTTGCAGTATCACAAATACTTTATTCCTTTCCTCTGAGAACGCAACCCTCTATAAACACTGGCTAATAAAGCCTTTCTCCATTGTAATAAGACTGAGAAATAGGTCCCTATTTTACAAAGAAGGAAAAATTGAGGCCTGAAAGAGTCTTTTAGCATTTTAAGAATAAAAGAGCAAGTGCTTTACAGAGAAGGTCAATCGAATTATCTTCATTTTACTAAGGTTACTGAACCGCCCAGTTATCCCTATACACATCTTTTACACCTAGCTGACCAGATGACTCTGACAGACTACCACTATGCATTCACCTTTCAGCTGCACGGTACCTGGACAACAAACCTCACAAATGGACCAACTGTTCCTGTGCTTCATGTACCTGAGAAATCTGACACATTGAGGGCTTATCACGCATAGTACATGCGCTGGAGACATCTGTGCAGCTTCAGATCCAGACGCATCACTGGCACACCAGGCAGCATAATTATTTTTTTTGTGCTCAGTACGAAAGGTAAAGAGCTTCCAATCTTATAGGTAGAGCAGCAGATTCAAAACGCAGAGACTCAAGTTCTGCACTGGTTTAACTGTTCACTCACTGTTTGGACACCTTCATATCTTTTCCACTCCTTTTCTGCGCTGCTCTTCTGTTCCACCATGAGCTTTACAAAGCAGGAACCACCTGTTTGTTTGGGTTCCTGGTATGCAGGCCAAGGAGCTATGGCTCATCTGAGCATTTTCTGAGCTGTCTTCTGACACAAATCACAGTATCAATGAAGTACAAACCTGACAGAAATAATTTTGTCTTGTGATCACCTAACAGGTCTCTCATATTCTGCACACAAGTTACAGGGGGTGTCACTCAACTGCCTAAGTGCAGGTGTCTAGTGCTATTTTACATGTGAAAGTGCTATTTTTAGCCATTGTACAGTGTCTTACATGGCTTTTACCTACCTCTCCCAGACAGCGTGACTGTCCCATACATCCAGTGTTGCATTACACAGACCCAGGCAGATGGCTCAGATACCCTTGGATGTCTAAAATGGCACTCACCATTCATGGTAAAACAACAGAGAGAATTTGCTACACAGGTACATCAGAAAACTATGAGGGAGATGGCACAGATTCCCTTCTAGTAGTTTGCAAGTAACTTAATTTCTCTTGTTTTCCCTATTTAGGATGCAAGCAGAATAGCATTTCTTGAACACTACATTATACATCATTATTTGAGCCTCACTTTTTAAGTCCTTTGAAGGAGGAAAAAAACCTAGGTAAACATTAATTTCCTTATTTTCAGTAGACCTTGGCTGCAGTAACCAAGAACTTTTGTACCTATTCTCACTCTTTCAGAATACAAAGGCAGACAGACATCAAGATCTTTTGAAAGTATTTAGACACCCAGCCTCTCTGTGTTCCATGCCTGGGGAGTCTCGAGCCCCCTGAAGTAGTGGTTGTTGGCCATCTATTGTGCTGACAAATGATTTGTAAACCTGTGCTGCAAGTCAGCTCAGGGTTAAAAATAAACACTTACTTTCAAAGGACTACTTAAACCAGCTCACTGAACAGATTAACAGTGCATGGCCCTACAAATAGTTGTATCAGCACAACTGACAGGGCAAGAGGCTGTGGTTTGGGGGTGGGACCGAGCAGCTGTGGCTGGAAAGCCTCAAGTTTGAATCTCCTCTTCAAGTTAATTAAGCTTGGAGCATACCTAAGAAAGTCTGGCCCCTGGTTCTTTAAATAAATATGCAGAGGGATTTTTTTTTCCAAATGAAATAGCAAATTATGAAACCAAAGAAAACTTGTCAGAGCATGATTGCAGCAAATAGCATGAAAGCATTAACATGGTATTTCTAATGAAAAGGAACACTGTGATCAACAGCATTCTGCATGCTGCATGAATCAGAACAGTCTGGTAAAAGGGAAATGAATAAAATTAAAATTTTCATGTTCTTTTCCCTCTCTCCCTCCTATCTCCATATAATTCTCTCATACAAGGTAAAAAACAAGAAAGCAGGGAATATTTAGTGAAGAAGGTAAATCTTACAAAATTGCTGAAATTTTTAGAAGATTATCACCCTTTTGCACGTATTAAAGATCATAAACATTCAAGAAATTCAAACAGCCTTTCTGTGCCCTTTGAACTTAACTGACACCAATGAGTATAACTATGCAGATACAATATAGGTGGATTAATTTTCAGCAGGTTCATTTATTAGCAGCATGCTGCAATTATCAACAAGGTGAATCAATAAGCATGAAGTACACTGGGCTGCCTATGTGTGACTAATACAGAACCAGCTTTGTTGCACTCACAGCCAAGGAATGCCATGCTGTTGCACAGGTCTTCTACTCAATGTCCTACATCAGTGCTAAAAACATCCGCTCCTTGCAAAATGGGTGACTTATTCAAAAACAGTTTGTTAACAGGCAAATTCCTGTGTTAGAGGGGGGAACTTGCAAAGCAGAGCTAAAGGTTCCACGCCTCTGCCAACAAACACTGTAGCAAACGGGAAGTTCTCTCATTAATTTCAGTGGCTTTGTTTCAAGTCCTGAACAATGAAAGGACTTATTCTATCTTCCGTAAAGATCCACGTCGCTTCAGCCGTCACGATCTGGCTAAATGGTAAGAGCAATGATGCGTTAGCAGTGTAGTAGCTCACCCACTCATTTCACACCAGCAACAAGAAACAGTCATTTTTACTAATCCAGAAAGCCACCACAAGATTTTCTCTGGAAACTGCCATGCACACGTGATTTGATCTTAGAATTGGTCCTAAAGGAGCAGTAACAGTCAATAATTACCTTGTGCTTCCGTTACAAACTCCAATAATGAGGTAAGTCTAGACCAGCACCCCATTTCAATATTTTATATAACCAAGTACGGTGTCCTAATTTTCACTAAGGTCTGGTCTTGCATGCAGTATTACAGTAAGGGATTCAGCCTTGCAGGGCTTCCATTTACAGGTCTTCCACAGCCTGCAAGGCTACACCGAGACACAAACGTTACCACCAGCCTTTGGATGGTATTTTCCTTGCAGTCCAGCTGCAGGGAGTGGAGAAGGGAGAGGTACGTTCCTTCAGGCCCTAGAGAGAAGAAATGCCGAGCAGAAGCGTAGCATTTCTCTCTGGTGACCAGCAACAGGACACAAGGAAATGGAATAAAGCTGCATCAGGGGACATTCGAATTGGGTATTAGGAGA
Source organism: Chionis minor (assembly GCA_013398295.1). Classification (NCBI taxonomy): domain Eukaryota; kingdom Metazoa; phylum Chordata; class Aves; order Charadriiformes; family Chionidae; genus Chionis; species Chionis minor. Next base: position 905,780 of record VZSF01001152.1, on the reverse strand, counting down.
AGGTTCCTTACTGGGAGGCTGGTTGGTCACTGGAACAGGGTCCCCAGGGAAGTAGTCATGGCACCAAGACTGTCAGAGTTCAAGGAGCATCTAGACAATGCTCTGAGTCATATGATTTAGTTTTAGGTGGTCCTGTGAAGAGCAGGGAGTTGGATTTGATGATTTATGATTTTTATGGGTTCCTTTGAATTTGAGATATTCTATGATTCTGTGATTAATGCGGGTGTCCTGATGTAACCTGTAAGTTTGTTCATTGACTACGGAAGAAGACAAGCTTCTCTAAGCTGAAGTTAAGCATCGAGAATAGCCTTAAAGCATATTATCTTCTTATTTACATTTGGCACGTGTTGAAATAAAGGAAATAATTATTTACTCCAAGAATGCAGCAAAAAGACAATAAAAGCATCTTAAAATTTGTCCTTTGTTGGTTGCAGCTCCTTTGTCCTACTGGAAAAGTATGCCGCAGTTGCTAAATGACACAGTTTTATAAATACTCTTGGTCATAAACATGAGCATTGTTCATTGCAATCAAAAGCCATAACAAGTTACAGGCATCCCCAAGTTATAAGAGACCTTTCCAAATAACATTAGCTTCCTTCTTCCACAGAGCAAGGCATTTTCTCTAGCCTTCCCTACAAGTTCATAGGCAGTGGCAGCCAAACACAACCAAAAGCTGACATCACCTTCTGAAGAAGGGCTTTAACATCAAAGTTAAAACTCAGTCAGCCTGCCTCTCTCTCTCAACTTTTATGTTGTGATGTCATTACAGCTTGGGCAAAATTCACACACATGAAGGGACATATACACAGTCTTGAACATCACAAACCAAATCAACAGTACCCCCTACTACTACTAAACCCCTAGCTACTAATCAGCTAACTAAACCCAAATCCCTTGGGACTACTTATCCTCCTCCTCAATTATCTTTTTTAATGATTCCAAGTAGTCTGTTAGATTTTTTTGAGAAGTTTTTTGGCTATTTTATGAAAGAGACAGATTGCTAAATTTCTACCGAATGTAATTTTACAGCAGTTTTCCACAGAAGTCTAGCACACGTTAAGCTTAAGTCCAGTCACTTATCACACATGAGTTAGTCTTCTCCCAGTGGACATACTACAGGAGGCATTGAGACTAATTAAATATGCATTTGTTTGCAGCATTTGGTCCTGTATCTTTAAGTTCAAAAGCAAAAGGAGTTATCTGGTAATGTATTGGCACTGGACCATGCTAGAGAACTCCTGAATGAATTCACATTTTAAAACGGCTGCTCCAATGCCTTTACATTAATATGTTCATTGCTATGTAGTAATCAATACCGAGTTTAGCAAGTCCATAACATATTAGTTATCTTGCAAATGGAACAACTGTCTCTGAAGCATATTCTTTTCTAAAAAAATAACTTTACAGCATCCTATCAAACAGCAGTTAGTCCCATGAAAAGACAACTTGAGGAGTAAAAAAACCAAAAAAACCCCAACTCATAACGCAAAAAAGTATCTTAACCAGGATATATGCAGCAGGACTTCAGATAAGAACATTTGGGATACTTACGTAAAGGTAAGGTAAATGTCAAGGTTTTTGACATTCTTGGTGGCCTGCTTTACTCTTTCAAGGCATTCTTTCCTCAATTTAGTTTATCCCTTATTATTTTCTGTTGTCTTGCATAACTTCACAATTGTCTCTGAAAAAAGAATAAACTCCATGTAAATTTTCAGCATAATTCTAGCTGCTTTGATCTTTATTATATCTCTAGCAAGCGAGTCACAAAAAGTAACCTGTGCTAGGAAAATTTGAGAATTAATAAATGCTCCTGAATTCAGTAAAGATAAAAGTCAAAGTAAAAAAAATAAATCAGAATCATGAAGAAAAATACTAATAATCAACAGCTTTTCCTTTGATTTTTTGACCATTTTAACTCCTTTTCAGCCTCTACTGAGATTATGTTTCTGTAAATAAAGCTGGATATTTCTGTTATGAAAACATCAATATAACAGTTCAAAACCTTTCCTTCACCCATACGCAAAATTTTTCAACTTGAAAAGGCTCTCATTCATAGTTTGTGAAAACAGCCATTTTTTATTAAGGAAATTATTGTTTATCATACAATGTGGGCCCAAAAGGTCATATGGGACAGACTGTCAAACACAAGGGCGCATGCAATCTACCCGAAGAGTCTAGATTTAGGTTAGATCTCAGGAGAAAATTTTTCACCCTGAGAGTGGTGAGGCACTGGAACAGGTTGCCCAGGGAAACTGTGGAAGCCCCATCCCTGGAAGTGTTCAAGGCTGGATGGAGCTTTGAGCAACCTGATCTAGCGGGAGGTGTCCCTGCCCATGGCAGGGGGGTTGGAACTAGATGATCTTTAAGGTCTCTTCCAACCTAAACCATTTTATGATATGGACTGCCCTTCACTTGCAGAGGAAGACAACCTCAGAATACCTCATCAAATCTAACAGGTACTGGTCTTTTAAACAAATGTGAGCTGGGTTAGAATGCCTATTACCCCTTGCCTGGAAAGAAACGCTTGTCACTCAGACCACTGTTATTCCCCATGCAATCGTCATCTCAAATCTCCGGCAATGAAAGGCTTCTTAAATACCCACAGCATCACATATTCTAGACGCAGACCTATCTCGTTTCGCTCCTTACATGTGAGACGCTTATCGTCTCCATCACACGCCTCACTGCTTTACCTCCGCCAGCTCCAAGGCTGGCGGACACAATGCCGCGCTCCAGAATCCGGCAGCTGGATGCAGCCGCGTGGCTCCCAGAGCACTTATGTCTGGTAGGGGGTTCCCAGTGAGAGCGAGACATCGGTACTGGGGAACACAAGCCTCCCAACAGCGCTCTGCACACGCAGGGAGCCTTGGACTCTTCCTGGCTGCAGCCCTTTCCTGTCACATAATCCAGTGCAGGAGAACAGGGAGAAAAGGATGGGACAGAGAAAGAGCTCTTACAGTCACAGGAGCTTCACATGTCAGGTAAGAAGAGTCCCGAGAGGCCTGTATGCGGCTCCGTCGGCCACATGTAAATGTGCAGGGTAGGTGAGGAATGCTACGCCTCCCTGCTGCAGATACCTGGGCAGGCAGTGTGAAACACTCCCGCAGCGTTCCACACATTCCATTTTCCCCCTCTTGCTGTAGCTGTGCCCACCAGCGTTTAAATGCTGGGAATTTACTGTGCTTTCAAATATCAACACGTAGGTTCTGGCTGCAAAGCTTGTAAGTTTGGGATTTATTATTTTTTAAAGATAAAAAAAGGTAAGAATAAGAAAACATATGAATTAATTTCTATGGAGAAGCTAACAAGTTAAATACTGCTTTGACTTGATTGTCGTGGCTCAGGCTTGCACTCACTTCACAGACCTGACAAGAAAGCAGAGTCACTTTTTTAATGAATGCATTGAAATTCTTCCATCACTGCAGTGAGCTCACGAATTGTTTCAAAACCATGCACGCAGATGAGGCCAGAACCTTTCAGAAAACTGCGTTCTCTTTCTTAATAGATAGAACAAAACACAGCAACTGCAAGAAGCCACAAACCCAAGTTTATCCTCCTTACATTTTTGCATATACGTCAGGCTTGCAAAAAGTTGACATGTAGATGCAAAATATAAAGTATTTTCAGACATTACTCCCAAACAAGAATCTACATAGCCATGCTTTAATCTAGTTGCCAAGTTTGCACCTATCTATCTACATATACTAGGTGTGTGCAACATCCACATATAGCTTGGACTGTCCCAGCTTTGCAACTGGTTACAAAATTCCAGTAAGCAACACTGTAAACTATAGCCCGGCATGATCAGAAAATACCGTGAAAGGACAAATGGACAAATTAAGGAGAGATGTTATTCCGCTCCACCTGTTTAAATGTTGATAAAGACTTGTGGTAATGACGCTCTCCTGTGTATTCTGATCATACTGCAAAGAAATTGGAAACACACATTCTGGTACACCAAGCCCCATCAAAATCATTGATTCTGTAAGCGGGGGATAATGCAGTCTCTCACTTGATGTAGTCAATGTTAAAAATTGTAAGTACCTTAAAATGTCTGATAAACAGTACACAGCTCACACATGCTCAGACAGTAGGCTGGTTAATATTTTATAGTTTATCTGATAAAGTTAACAAAAGAATTTAAGTCAGTGGAAGCATACACTGAATATTTCATCACCTTCTTAATTGCAGAATACAGACAAGACAATTTTTTCCCTTTGGGAAAAATAAATGTTAAAAGTTATTACTGATGGGAATCAGTTTGGCAATTAGGTTAAATCCAGCTGAAACCAACCGGAATTGCAGTGCTGAAAACATCACAGAGCTAAAACATATTCAGCCGACTCTATTAATTTACATGATGAAGCAGAAATGTTGATAGCAAAGTCTGTGTAACTCAGCAAGCTGAGGTTACATTAACACAGAAGAAAACACTGCTTTGTGCTTTTTTCTTACAGTTAATTTGCAGTCTTCAAAAGCTGCTATTCTTTTCCACAGCAGACAATACGATATACCTAAGGCTTTTCATTCCGACTTCTGATTTAAAGGTCTTCAGCTTGTGCTGCAGACCTTAGCCTTGAAGCCAAGTGCAAATTAGCTTTAAATCAATGAAGCTGATTAAAGCTTCATTGTGGCTGAGCCCTTTAATAGAAGAAGGGGGGGAGGGGAAAGACCCACTTGAACATGGCAAAAGAGCTGCCTCTCAACTTGGAACATATGTAATGCTTTTCAGCTCCACTTTACCCTGACAAAACCATGAAGGGTTTAAGGCCATTTACCTGCTGACAGGGTGAAACCAAAGTCCCAATTCAGCGAGAAAGGCCAAGAATCAGAGATGTGGCTATGCAAAGCAGAAAGTAAAAGGTTGCTTTCAAAAATAGTGGGGGAAGGGAAGAAGGCAGAGGCAAGGAGATAGACATCAAAATATCTCTCCAGGAGAGAACCGGGGAACAAACTTCCCACCCTGCTGTAGCAGCGTTTTTGTTTTCTTGGTGGTGTTTTTTTGTTGTTTTGCTTTAAATACAGAAGTTCCTATTTAGAGAAGTAAGCTGTAGGCAAGTTGCAGTGCTATGAAAGGAACTAGCTCTTTCATAGAGTTCCATTCTCAAAACAAGCCACTTGTCTCCAGGGGCTCTCTTTCACTTGGAATGCAGACAACCTGCCAGATTCACCTTTAAAAAACAATAACAGTACCAAATGAGGACAGGGGAAGATCCTTACGCTGCTTTGAATACCACCGTGGGAATCCACATGGCACAAATGCTGGGATCGCTCTCCTTTCCTTATCCTTATATTTAGTACAGCCCAAATATGCCTAACTTCAATAAAAAAGATGATAGGCTTTTTTTGGTTTGGTTTTTGGTGGTTTTTTTTGTTTTTGTTTTAAAAAAACAACATGCATATTGGGGAACCTTCACAAAAAGCTAAAATATAAAAAATAAAACCATGTTACTCCAAGATACTGAAATTCACTTATCCCACCTGAGTAGATAATGCTTAGTATATTGCCAAATTATACTCAGAGCACCAAGAAAAATTTCATCCCTCTCTCCTGTTTGAAATCTTAGCCTTGAGGGTGAATTCCTTCCCCGATGACAACTCAGTTACCCTGAGTCCCTCAATCTCTTTCAACTAAGAGACAAAAATACTGAAATTCCTCAGAATATAAGATGCTGCAAAAGGAAAATCAGTCTGCAAGACCTTGAAAAGTAAAAAACAAATTCAATACAAGTAGCAACAATCATACTTAAGATAAACAACTGAATATTAGAGCAGAGAAGAGGATTAAAAATACAGCCCAGCATTTGACAAATAGATGTTTGAATGCATGATCTGAGGAAATGAAGAATTGATGCAAGGAAAGTGATCCTGGATAGCTTGCTTGGTACGCAAAAGTTAACTTCTTAAGTTACCACTACTTCACTTACTCTTCTGTGATCTGTTTATTATACAGTCATTCTGAGCAGGTGTCAATTTACCACTAGCACCATACTAACTTCCAGCGAGTCACAATAGATAGTAGCATGTTGTTACAGAATATTAAACACCTGCCATGAGGATTCATTCACCCAGACCTTACTTTTTTGGAAGATAAAACAAATCTCACAGATAAACTTAGACTTGAAGCTTAAAGGTGGGAATTTTCTCAGAACAGAGCTCAACACATGGACAATCAACAGCTGCAATGTCTAGTTCCCTGATGTTACCACCTGTATTTTGTGTGCAAAAGTCCTTTAAAAAGATTATGCCATTGTCCATTTTCATGAGTTATCAAAAATATTTAGGAGCACATAAATGTTTAGTTCCCATGTCGCAACTCACTCATGAACTAGCTCTGTTGACTATTTTGGAACATAAATATTCAGCAGCTTTATGGAAGATGCTTTATTAGTGAACTGCAATGTGGAGGATGAATGCTCATATTGCTTCACTTCAGGCAAATACAGGAAGCTGGTCTGCACAGGCTCTCATCTCTCAAGTCAAGGCTGTGTACAAGGCAAGGAGTTAAATCTGTACAAAGCTACATCACAGTAGATTATCTCCTTCCGTCCTGGATTTTAGTAACGAGAGATGTGCACTGCACAGGGAGAAGCACATATTTGTTCTTCACTACACAGGGCTTTTCCTTAGCCACGCGACACATCATCGAGAATGAGAACCAACTTTTCATCACGAAGACTGACCCAAGAAACACACATACTTTGAATGACATCAGTGCAACTCTGAGTAAACAGAGTTACAGATGACAGTAATGACAGTAATAACCCACCTCATACATAAAGGCCCAATAACACGGGACCCAGTGCGCAAGCACTCACACTGTAGATTCACAATTTTAAGCGCTAGTCAGCAAGTTGATGATTCACTTCTGGAGGCTTATGCATTTTGGTTACTTCCTTTTTATTATCTACTATAAAACATCAAGATTTGAAGCAAGGGGGTGTATTTGCTGCACCAACATTAATGCTTGTTATCTCATTTCTAGATTTTGTTAGTGGGCATCTCAAATGCCTCAAATACGGCAAGTTTCACATTACCATAGACTTGGCCATAGCAGCAATAAAAGGTCACTGTAAGTGAAGAGAAATCCTCTTCAATGATAGATGTTTGCCCTTCGATGCATTTCACACTTTGTTGGAGGTATTTTTGGTTTGGTTTTAAAAAAACACTAACATCAGTCATGCTGGTGTTCTGTATGCTAACATTTCCCATATCCTTGAAAAACATTTAACAGCATTTGTCACCCAAATCTTCTAACTGATTGGAATGCACTTTGTCTGCTATTCATGGAATATATTTTGCTATTTGAGTATATTGATTAAACTTCTTTCATCTCGACAGCAGTAGCATTTAGGGGAACCAGGCAAACTTTCTGCATGTTAAAAGTGGGAACTGATGAGGGATTAATATTTTCAGTAGCATTAACTAACTGGCAGGATGTAGAGGGGTTATGTGTAGTCACTATTCACAGCTCTCTGAAAATGCATTAGTTTGGAAATACATGAAGAAACAAAACTTTACCAGAGAAGAGCACCGATATTTACTTACCAAAATTGCAATAAAATTCTCTTAAAGTCTTTAAGGCTACTGAGCAAGAGTGACTACCCCATTTAATACTAATAGCGGTAGGTTCGACATCATAAATTGACAATTTATTCCCAGTACTTCCTGTAACAGGAAACAGACAAATTTACAGGAGCCAGTTTTCAGGTCAGACCCTAGCTCTTCTTGGCACAGGATTCAGAGACCTCATTTCACATCTAGCTGCACTCCACACAAGTCTCAAAAGCGAGCACCATCATTCCTTCATTTCCAGTCTGGGAACAGCCTACGGCATGGAGCACCAGAGCAGGCAGAAGGACTGGTACAACCACAGTGCTCCAGACGCAGTTTTTTGCACTATCTCTACTAAGACAAACCTGTTATGCTGCTCAGGGGCTCCGATCCAGCAACCTCCTGATCCCTCTTGTGCCAGGAGGCATGGCATACTGCAGAACATGGTTTTTTGCTCAACCAGAGTTGCCCAACAGACAGGACTTGTAGGCCATTTGTGCAAGGCATCCTAGCACTATGCAAACTAAATTAAAAGAAATATCAAGTGTCTATAATGAAAGGAATCCCAGATAATTACAGGAATACAGTAAAGACCAAGAAAGGTCAAACATTACTACATGTGACCTAACGCTTCACAAACACAGTGAGAACAAATGGAGTTTTGGAGAACCTTCAATACAGAAAACAACTAAACACTCCTAAACGATACTCATCTGCTAACAAGGCAGGCAGTGGCTAACATATCACAACAGTATTTGCTGATGTGGGAGAAAACACGATCCAAACACTACAGTGTGCCAAAGAGGTCTATACCATTTTCATCCCTCCATTAGGGAGTACAGAGCCATTTCCCACTATTTTGACACAACAAAAGATATACAAGAAATAGCAGATTATGCTTGTCATTTCTACTATCACAAATCAAACCTCAGTTTTTCATGACAACAAATAGGATTTCTCTGCAATAACAGTTTTTTGGGAAATGTTTACCTACATTATGAAAACATCTTAAGGATCAGTTTGATCAAACCCACCTATTGCAAGACAAGTAGGACACTGAAAGCTCCTTTTCCCTCTCCCAGTTTATGCCTTATAACCCAGATTCCTAAGCACAATAAACTATTTTTTGCACTGCACAAAGTAACTCTAAAACCAGAATCACCACAAGCTCACCTCTTTACTTACACTATTTTCCAAAATTAATAACTCTAAAGTCAAGACAGATTAAAAGAAGGACATAAAACATGGCATAGTTAGTACAACAGTTAGCATCACCCACTTAGTATCCACAAAGAAGACAGGAAGATGTAAGGCAATGAGAAAGGACAATAAGTTTTCTGGTTCATTTGTAATCCTCAGCTGGTGAAAAATAAGATGGGATCACTATCTTCTGGAATATATTTATACTTTGCCTATGACTGTAGAAGTGTAAATTCAGAAGTCTGCTGTGGAATTTCTAAATGCAGCCAAAACATAGGGCTGAGCTTGTTGCCTTTTTTTTCCACTTAGTAGTGAGTGTGAATACAAAAGCAGCACCTGAGCAGGCATAGCACGTTCACTTTTTTTAAATTTTATTTAGTAAACCATGATGAGATAAGAATTTGGCTCATATTCTTGTCTCTCAGGCAAATGTTACAGTATACAAGTTCGCATTACTATTGTTTAGACAATCCTGGAAAACATAGCCCAAGCAGTATTCTCACTGTAAAACCAATACCAGATACTAGAGGTAGTTGATGTATCAAAAACAGGTAAATAGATGCAAGTCTAATCTCAACAGAAGTGGGTTTGCCATTTTTTGCATACAACAGCATACAGCATAAGTTATTTCTCAAGTACAAATAGCTTAGTTGAAAAATAGGACGCCAGCTTCATTTTCCTTTAAAAAGCACAACTTATCAATTTTATAATTAACCAAGTCAATCAGGGGGTGTCGTGTTTGATGACAGTAAAGGTAACAAAAGGAAGCTGATCTTCCTGTTAAAATTCACACTCCTCCCTGCAAGACATGAAAAGAAGGAAAAACCCTGAAGAGTTCAGAGCAGGTATTACTACTGAGAAACCAAAAGGGTGATAATATGAATTGCAAGAAAAGTGCAACAGGCCATCTATTTGAAATTTGTTTTTCACACAGTTAGTACAAAAACAACCACTCCTGCAAGAGAGATCAATCTACCCATGCTTTAATCCCCAATCAAACAGCACTCTCAGAATCAAAATGTGATTGCAAATCTCTTGCATGCCAAGATGAAGGAGTTTTTCATTTCAGTCTATTACTACCAGCATTTTACATTCATTATGGTCAGAGGGTGAAGTGAGTACTAGGTACTTGCTGGTACTAAATGCCAGCACTTTCTTGATTACATTACTAGAGAATTAACATACAGAACCTGCATTAAAGCAGTACAAATGGGGTTACTTAAAGCCACTTTCATAGATAAAGCTTTCATAGCAGACTTACTTTCCAACTCAGAAGGTTAAAAGGTTAAGAGGTTAAAAAAAAGCTGTAGAAGCTATCCATTGCTACAGAGAAAGGTCTAAAAGACCAAGCTTTGAGAATTACAATGACATGAAGGCTGTCTTTGCTTTTGTAACCATTTCTTTAAGACACACTCAGTGGGCTAACAACCCATGGCTTTGAGAGTGGGGGTTTGGGGTTGTTTTTTTTCTGGTTTGGTTTTTTTTGGTTTTTGGGGTGTTTTTTTTTTTGAAGCTGTCATTGGGCAGATCAAAATAAAACTTACAAAAACTTTCTGTAACGTCCAGATCTACAACAGGCTAGCACATGTACTAACTCTTCACAGTAGAAATTGCCAGAATCAGAAGATACAATGACTGCAATAGGGTCATTGCAATCTGCAAACCTTGGAGAAGAACCAGGAAAGAACTACTGCACACATTAAAAGGTAAGAGGATCTTACCTACAGCAACAAGTGGGATAAGCAGTCTTAAGAGATTTTAAGACCTTAGTACACTTCTTGCAGAACTTCTTTTGCCATTTACATCATAAATGTAGCCCAAGCACCCCAATCACAGACCAAAGTAGTGAATATTTCCATAGTGGAGTTATGCATTAACTCCTCTGTATTAGGAGCTTAGATGTCCAATGAATGCATCAAGGGATGGAAAACAAGTGAAAAGACAGACTCTTCTACACAGGCAGTGTGATGTAGCTGTTGTTAGCTGCATGAGAGATTGTTTAGTTAATCCAATCATTCCTTGAGAGGGCAAGTTATATGCAGTATATTATACAATAATGACATAAAATAACCTCTTCGAGTCTCATAACTTCATAAGGTTGCTTTTTTTTTTTTAAAGTTTACCTTTTTTTTTTGCATTGGACTTAAATCACTTCGAACAAAATCCTTTAAAAAAGGTTCAGCACGGCACTGCATTAATGAAGATTTATTATTTCCAAATTCTAGTTCATTTGCATAAGGCCAGCTCACACACTGGATGGAGCGAACTTCAGGGGCTTCTGGGTCCAAGAAACAAGGAATGCTTATGAGAGCTATAAACTTTGGGGCTAGCAGCTAAACTGGCTCTATTCTTTGCTCTACAGGATCAACCAAAACAATTTACTCATTAAAAAAAGAAAACAGAGCTAACATGTCATATGTGATACTACATCATGCATGCCTTGCTGTGAGCAATCAAATGCTACATGCACTTGGATATTACACACCAGTTCTGCTGCTAAAACAACTAAGCAGAGATATAGATGGATTACAGTGCTTCACCTATAGAGCTGGATCTTTAATACTGTATAGTCAAGGCATTCCTTGACACATACTAATATGATCGTATGATAGCAGAATCATAGAATGGTTTAGGTTGGAAGGGACCTAGGGTTCTCTGTTTTCTGTCCTCTTTAAAGCTTAGGGAGAATAAACCAACAAGTGTTTGCTTCTCAGTACGTAGCTTATGGCACAAAGAATAGCACTGCAGGATTTTGTGCCATTTGCACTAAGTTTCTTGTGAGGGAAAGCAGCTACCTTGCTTGGGAAACAACCACATTGTGAAAACCTTTTCTGAGGCTTTCCACAAAGAAAAATTCTCCCAGGGTGAAGAGGCTAAAGCCCCCAAATACTTGGGCAAGTGGAAGCTCTCAAGATGACAGAAAACAGAGAACCCTAGAAAGCATAGCTAGAGGGGCCCTCAACAGGCTATCCAGTCCATCTCCCTATCCTCCAGCAAGATCACCTGTAGCAATGTCTTTCCTGACAAATGCTTGTCTAACCTGCCATCTGAACCCACGATATACTTTACAACTGTTGAATCTGGCTCCGAAATGATCACCTGACTTGTCCGCTCACCAACAAAAGAAACGGAAACATCCAGTTGTCAAGTAGTTTTATACAGCATTAATGTTTTTTCAGGACTGTGGCATACTAGACAAGCAGCAATGGAGAAACATGAATCTGCTCACAATAGAAGTGTCTTACAGCTTCCACGGAATGACTGTTTCCCAAGAGTTGACACTCCAGAGCAATGAGAAGTTCACTAAAATGAGTTTGCACCCAGAGAGCGGGCAACCAGGGAAGCAAGATGAACAGAAACCAAGGTAGGAACATACGTATTTATCAGGAGTCCTGCCCAACTGGAATTTGTTCCTGAGCATTAATAAAAGTTTTTGGACAACCACCCACCTGGGTATTAATGAAACTGATTCCCCAGTTACTGCAAGTCCCTTCTTCTGAGGGCATTGGGGAACGGTCATTAGCATCCAAGACATCTGGGGGCTTTAATATTAAACAGCAAGATGCAAAGGGTTGGGGGTGGGAGAAATGGGGAGTTTATTTCAGTAACAGTCACTTAAAAAAAAAGAAAACCACACACCATCGTTTCTAATGTAGAACTCCCTCCAAAATTAGCTTACACACTGATATAAATTGGTTTTCTTTGTGGTCTAAAATTGACTTGCAGTTCACTACTTAGTCAGAAAATAGCTACTGAAAAGCCCTGGCCTCAGAGCTTTTGGTCTGTGGACTCCTTTCATCGTGTAAACAAATGCTTCAGATTTAAAGCTTTCCCATAATTGTTATGCTAACCTTGGAGTGAAACCTCTCCATTTGCATTTGAAGGAGCTAAATATTAGGCAGGAAAGAAAGTGGTCTTTTTAAAAGCATGAGAAAATGTTCCTTCTTTTTGGTCCTCAACCATCTGGGCAGGCCCTGCTTCTCTCTCTCTCTCTGGCAAAGGCAGAGGGAAGGAAAAGGGGCACGGATGGCGGTAATCTTGCTGAAAGAGAATTAAGAAATTCCTTCAAAACATGAATGAATGAGACTTCCTATAGGGGAGGGGAGTCTGTGTTCCAAGGAGATGTAAGAGGTTGTAGGCGGGGGCGGGGAACAGGGTCACAAATACATCAGCGAGCTAGTGAGTGATGTAAGAAGCACCTACGTTTTATTATGTTTTTCACTCAACACGTTCCGGAACCCAAAGCCAGATTTCTTTACAGACCCCGCGTGTGAACCCTGCAGCTAATGGGATGTTAATGTTTCATCTTTCACCCTTCTGTAGCTAAGAGGAGTATTCCACAGCATGTGCGTGCACACACATACTCATATGTGCATATATACATATACACACAGGTGAGTGAGCGTAGTTATGTCAAAAAAAAAAAAAAAAAGAGACAGAGAAGAGCCATGGATTTCAGTCCCAGCTTTGATGAAGGAAATTCCTTAAGTATTTCAGCAAGGGCGAAAAGGACAATACTTGCATGAAAAACCTGCAGTTTTGAGATTTCTAGAAATAGGGTTTAAATAAAAGTTTTCACTAGACCAATCATTCTCATTTTCAAACAGCTATATGAGGGGGCCTGTCTCTGTCATTGCACAGGTCAAGAGATTACTCCACTGAGTCTGTTTAGAGTTAAAGCTGTAATCAGTAGAATAAATATTTGATATTACCACAGTAAGCATGTAATAGAGAAAAACAAGACTGACAACCTTCTTAAAAATAATCTAGGCCAAATTATCTGCTGGCACACTCTGGTCTTGAAGTCATGCCAGCAGGGAGTTTGGTGTTACATTTTGAGCTGCTAAAGGAAGTTATCACAACACACTTTCTCATAACAAAAACAAACAAAAATAATTAATTGTACTGGAAGGAAACTGAGCAAGGATTACCAGATTATCACCAGCCAGAACAGAGTTTGTGCTAGCTGTGTTACTGGTTTCTATCTTCTTTCCATCCATTTCCTTGCAGAGCAACAGATCAACATTCTCATTGCATTTTCTGTTAGTTATCAGGAGCAAACGGATAGTTGAACCAGTAAGAGAGATTCACTGCATCTTGGTCATATATGACATGAGAAATAGACTGAATTCCCTTGATATTTAACATTTCATATAAACATTCTGGACCGCATTTGAGTAAATATTCCAGTTTCTAGAGGGAAGACAGTTAGGAAATACTGTTAGCCCTTTTTATTGTGGGATAAAGTAATTGTCATGTTTCATTCCTGGCCTGCACAGTACCAAGCAATAGATCTAACTACCAGGACAACTCCACAGAAATTTCCTGGAACTACCAGGAATCCTTGTGAACGTAAATATGAGTTAAGCCCAAGAGGAAATCAAGAGTCACTGAAACAGTGGCTCTGCATTCATAAGCAGCAGCATCTTTGCACTTGAGTACACAAAGTGAAATTCATCCCATAAAGGCCAATGTATGCAGCGGGCTTTAAACTCACTTCACTTCTCATTAGAGAGGTCAAACAAGATACAAAAAGTGGGTAAGACCAAGCCTTTCCTTCACCTGCCCAAGTACAGGTTGCGTACTTAAAGTCTCCCACAAAACTTCACTCAGGAGAGTGGTGGACAGATGTGAGGAAAACTAAGAATCATATATCCTAAACAAAAATGTAGATGTATTCACTAGGCCTTGGGATAAGTTCTCCTCTTTGTTTACAAAATGTAAACCATTTCCTCACCTCCCTCCCAATAAATAGGACAGCAAAATGGGAAAAATGACATTGATTAAGTTGGCTTATATTTTTTCCGCACTGACAAGTTGAAGAGGGTGCTTAAAAAGCTCCAAACTGCCCTTTGCTTGGGGATAGAGTATAACCCTTTTAACAGTTTTTTCTGTACACATTAGACTCTAGCAGCAAGTTTTACAGTTTATAAGAAATTATATTTAAATTCTGATTTTCTGTATGTATTTTATTCTGAGAGTAATATCAGAACATAGAAATATGGTGTGCATTTATATAGGTTAAGTGTTACATGTACTAAGCAGCATAAACGCAGTCAAGCTACTGTTTTTTTCTGTTGTACTCTCTATCAGATATCCATTTTCCTGGCTAGGGCAGGGATGTAAAGTCATCTCTCTGTCATTCATGCTTCACCAACCTACTCGCAGGGGAAGCAGGGGAGGGAGGGAGACAAGAAATGCATATTGTAACAGTTGGGATCTACCATACGCCAATACCTAATTCTGATACACCTGGGCTGTCAGAGTTTATGCGAATGACACGAGCTTTCTTTTCTACATAAGAAAAGTCCCTTTCAGATGGACACAAATTCTACCAATGCCTCCGAAAAAGTAAACATTCAAAAAAAGCTAACCAGTATTATTCATTTTTTCCGATACCCTAGCAACCAGTTATAATTAATTCAGTATTTATCAGCTGAATGATTAAGGTTTTGCTTCTGAAACTGACCATCACAAGCCCAAGAAGGAGGAAGCTAATAACTCATTTATTTGTTCTCAATTCCTGTTTCTTCCCGACTCCATTTCTGATGGTCCTTGCCAGTCCCAGATCGAGGTGCTGGCAATTCACTGCCCACCTGGTCATTAATAAAGCCTTTGTTGCATTTGTTGGTGTCCAGTTCCAGGAAAAATGAAAATTCTTTAGCTCCTGCACCAAATACAGCAGAGTACTATTTCATTGGATGTACTGTAATAGGACCCATGGCTACATATACAGAGAAACTATGGTCACTGGCCAGAAAGCAAGGCCATCGGCTCCAAAAACAGATGCTTCTGCAGTAGCTCTGGCAGTCAGCATCACAGTCACTTTATACTGTCCTCTTTGTGCCCAGCAGGCTTCTTACCAGACCCGCTACTGTACAGCTTTGGACAGAGACCAGTCTCCCCAGTGGCAGTGAGCTGTTCCTCAAGCAGTCAACTATTGCATCCTCCACCTCTCTCCACATCCAGGGACAGTTTTTCCCTGATGCACTAGCCAGCTGCTCACAAACATAACAGATGCTCGCTTTGACTGGTTTTAACCCAGAAGATGTAATTGGTGGCAGTTAACATAAACACCTAAGAATAAAAATTTTTTTACAAGATAGTTGAACACAGTCACACTTAGATAAACACTGATGCTGAGCACACAGGGGTATGTATGTTTGAAACCTGAATCTGTAACAGGCTTAAAGTTGACCAATTTTCAAAACAGTCTTGCCTCTTTCTCCCAATAGCAAGAGAAGGGTCATTTCCCTCCGGGGAAAAAAAAAACGTCCTCATCACGAAACAAAGATTATCTGCATAGTTCTTTCATAGAAATCATTAATTTTTATTGTCTTGCTATACCCTTGATATAATGCCTACTTCCTAACACAGAATCAAAGAACATTACTCCATTTCTGGGACTGATTTCTTTTCAGAGCATCCATTATGCAGCCAACACATGCAGCTAGCTAGACAAATTCTGAAATCTAGCATCACGTGCTTTCCCATGTAGTTCTTTATTTTCTTTCTCAGTAGGTTGTACAGTTACAACCTGACATCTTACAGGATTTCATTAGTCTATAGAGTTAGGCTATTCTGTGAAACATTTGATGAAACAAGGAAACTTCAGCCAAATCTGTCAAACATTACTGCCTCAAGTTAGGCTCAAAGCTCTTTATCTTGACACCTATAACAGACATTCAGTTTCCAGAGAGGATAAGCGACCTTCTCATACACTTCTTTAGCAGTCCCATTTTTCAGCAACCAGAGTATGATAGTCTTGCATACATCCTAATTAAGAATGAAGTTAACAACAGACTTTGGTACGTATTTAGAGTTTGCAGATGAAGTGGTTAGACATGCTTCATACCAGATGCTCAGTGTGGTATGACACACCCAATAGGACTTAGTATCTATAAACTCACACATTTCTGAAAACAACATGGATGCACTTCTGAATTTAAGCCTGACATCCATCATCTTTAACAGAGAGGGTTCCCACAGGGTTCTTCATATACAGAGCAAATTGCAGATAACAGGCAAAATCCCTATTGCTATTATAGGTGACGAACTCTTGTTATCAAGCTCTTGGCAGCTATCATAGAAGGAAGGGGACATAATTACACACACGAAGGCTTCATTTCCTTCACAAGCACACTTCATTAGTACTCACTGGTAAATATACTTGCACATCTTTAGAACGACAAACACTGCTTTTGCAGAATGCCTCATCAATGCACTAATTTGTGGTGGCAAAACACATAGCAAATCATTTATCAGCATTTCTGTGGCCTTTCCATACACTGGGGAAGCCATGAGCTATCCCCACATTATATGTTGACAACAAGGGCCAACATGATTTTATACAGCTCAGTCTGCTGGTTTGTTCCCTGCATAACACATTTAAAAGCAGCTATGTTTCCCCTCGGAATAGAAAGGCATGGTATCAGGATGAGCAATATAAGGTCTCTGCAGGCACCTTATAGTGGCCTTCCAGTATCTGAAAGGGGCCTACGAGAAAGCTGGAGAGGGACTTGGTACAGAGGCATGTATTGATAGGAAAAGGAGTAATGGCTTCAGACTGGAAGAGAGGAGATTTAGGTTAGGTATCAGGAAGAAATGTTTCACCGTGAGGGTGGTGAGACACTGGAACAGGCTGCCCAGAGAAGCTGTGGGTGCCCCATCCCTGGAAGTGTTCAAGGCCAGGCTGGATGGGGCTTTGAGCAATCTGGTCTAGTGGGAGGTGTCCTTGCCCATGGCAAGGGCTTGGAACCAGACGATCTTTAATGTCCCTTCCAACCTAAACCATTCCGCGATTCTATGATATGACAACTACCTTATAATATGATGCTACCTGAGTGCCATTCAAAACTGTAGGTAAGGTGGCAAGAGATACACACATCTCCTGGTTATGTCAAACTGGGAGAGACCATTTGGAAATCAATATGCCCAAGTCCCACAGAGTTGTCCTGTTGCTGTCAGTATTGGGTAACCTGCAGCTTTGCAGTGACAGCAAGGTCAGCTACAGGAAGAGCTGAAAGAAGCAGAAGGCAGTGGGATGGCTTTCCCAAGGAAGGCCTCCCACCCTTCCCATCCTCCTACCTCCAGACTACTATATTGCAATACCCTGTGCTATCACGTATTTACCACCAGAAGACTGATGTACATGCAAGTACTCTGTTTTCTTTTCTGTTTGGGTGTTTTGTTTGTTTCTTTAAAAATAAAACCCCAAACTCTGCTACTGACTTTCCTTTTTCTTTGGGCATTTCACCCCCTTCTTCTCACATCTAGTCTGTTTGTTCTTTGGAGCAAGACTGTTTCTATATGGCACTTCCCACAAGGGATTTTGTTGTAAGCATCTCAGGGAGCCAGCTCTGAACTCCTGACTAAATTTCCCTGTCTGCTGCAGACTCCTTATGTGACAATATACAAGTCAGTAAAGCCACCCACACCTCTAAAATGGACAGAGTAACGCTGTGCTTATTGTCCCATTAGTAATGGAATTCACAAAGATGACTTGTTTGATGAGACTTCTTGGAGACTGGTAAAACTCAGGTGATAAAATCCCATTCTTATTAATGTTTCACTCAATTGTTCCCCCACAGCCCTTTCTAAAGCTTCAAATCAGATTTTTTTTTTATGATGCTACTAACTTACTACTAACTTACTTACTTTTTAGACTGTGTTGCCAAGCTGTAAGATTTCAGGGAGATATCCTATCATCCCACGCACTCTCTGATTTTCCAAAGGGCAAATACCTCTCCAAAATCCTGTTCACATGTAAAATGTAGGTACCACCCTTCTCCCTCTCATACACAAAGAGCATTGACATTTTCAGACAGTAATTTTACTTCCTCTTTTTACCCTTTCCTCTAATTTTCCTTCTAATGCCTCTGTAAAGTTTTGGGACATCTTATAGGATGTCCCCTATATAGGGAATATAGCTGCTGCTTCTCTCTGTTCATGTTCTCTATTCATTCATAAATTCAGAAGTACCCTGCACAAAGTAAAACCTTTTTGTGGGTAATATGATGTACATATCATTGCATTAGCCATATTTACAAAGCTATAAGCAAATTATGTTTTGCATCATAGCCGTGAAGACAAATATAGTAATAGAATCAGGTACCTTTCCAACCAGATGGAAATTTGCTAATGCAATAGGAAGTTGCTTATTAAATACAATGAACTTCTGGTGTCAGGAAATACAAACTGCAAGCACCATCAGGTGAAGGGAAAATGGGTACTTTAACGATCCTACACTCAGATACATAAATTTCACCTCATTAGAAGAAAACCCCTGTCAATAGTTAGACTCTGCTAACTGGGGTTGTTAGTTTTTATTTTCACTTTTTTTTTTTTTTAAATACACATCTAAATATACTGCTAACAAAAAAGGCTGTTGTTGTCTTTGTCTTTTCACCAGCGAAAAAAATAAGTTATTAGTCAAGTTCTAACTTCAGACCAATAGTGAAATGCAAAACAAATCTTTTCACCAGCGAAAAAAATGAGTTATTAGTCAAATCCTGACTTCAGATCAATAGTGAAATGCAAAACAAATCTGTTAAAGCACTCTAACACTAGCCTTTTATGCAGATGTTCTAGACCTTTCAAGCCGTGATACGGTCTGAGACATGCTGTACCAACATTTGTAGCAAGCAACACCTAGAACAAGAGAATGGTACTTTAACATAGTATGTGAGAAGCCACATGAAGAAGAATATGTGAGGTGCAAACAGAGCAAGAGAATTAGCAACACATTTATCCATACCAGAAAAAAAACCATTCTTTCAATAGGTCTAATCAAATCCAGGATGGCAATTAACAAACAGCCTATCTTGTTGATTACATCTGTGCAAAGCACACTGGTCACTCAGCAGTTACTGAATAGTTCCAGTTCACCATGCCTTGCAAGGACAGGTAAGCATGCAGCCTCTAAGCACTACACATGGGGAGTCAGAAAATAGTTTCAGAAATAGTTTGTAAATATAAAGACATGGTGGTGAACATCCCAATCACGTCCAAGATATTATATGATGTTGTTTAATTAGAAGATGCAATTTTGGTAAGGTTCTCACAAAGGAATACACTTTCTAGAATACAGGTTAGAATTACTGAAGGGGTTTTTTTGTTTGGTTGGGTTTTTTTAAATGACCCTCAGCCATCACCCACTCAGAAAAACTACTGATGCCAGCGTTCTTTTCTGCTCATTTTGGGACTGCAGTCATCATGGCAACTCTCACATGAACACCACAAAAACTAAAATTTTGCCTTCACCTGTAAGGCACATCGTCTGCAAAATGGACTCAGCACAACAGGGCTGCATAAAATAGATACATTCAAAACTTACAATTATAACAAAGCTCCAGAAGAGCAAGTTAATTCTATTTAGGTGCACAAAACTGATTCACTGGAAAATGCATGTATGAGAGTATCTGGGCTTGAACTACCTGAAGAACTGTTCTGCTACAGAGAGGCACCGAGAGGGTTAAGTAATTCCTGTTAGAGTCTTCCTCCCAGGTGTCTGGATAAAGGGCACTGTGAAGTACAAACTACCACAAAGGTGCCAATAGATGTTCCATAATTAAGGCTCTACCATTATTTTCTTCTTAATGGGTACTTGGCAATTTTCTGATTCTCTTCCACCTTGAATATTTTGTTTCAGCAGTGCTCTGAACAGCAAATCTTTACAGTGTGGGTTTTCTAAGGGGACTTCTGGGTTTTAGAGGCTAAACTAACCAAGAGAATTTTTGTTCTGGGGTGCAAACAGCACTTGTGCACAATAAGCCACCTACTTTCTTCATAAAACAAATTAATATCACAGATCAATATTCAGCAGGGGTTTTGTTTTGTGCTAGTGTTAAGTAACCAAACTGCTTGCTTTTCCTGTCAGAAGACTTGTACCAGAAGCATGCATTTTCAGTCCAAGAAACTGTCACATCAGCATATTTCAGGGAGACGATAGATGTTAGTTCGTACGCCTTCTCATCCTTCTCTCAGAACTCGACACACCAGCCTGCCACCCACCACAGTAACCCAAGAGATAAACCACAGAATCATACTTATGGAATGAGAGGCTTGTAAGTAAAACCAAATTAATAAAAGGCATACACGCTAAGGATATAGCTGATTATCAAAACGCAGCACCATAGCAGGTGATAGCTCAGGAAATAACGTTCTGCTAGCACAACTGCACCTTTCCTACACCCAGGTTAACCTAACCTGCGTAACACAGCACTGCTCAGACCTGCTGTGGAAGGCTCAGGCTCAAAGACCTGTTTCCTTATATCAAAATTGTCATTAGTAAGTGGTACAGTGTTTGCCAACTTAAATGCGTAGGAACTGCAGCCTAAAGAACACGTAAACCTGAGGCAACAAAACCGCCATGCACAGTACTCTCATGGGAAGTACAAGGTGTCTTGCATTTGCGGATGTGATCATTGGGGTGGACTAAATGGGATCCACTGAGGATTAGAGGGATCAAATAGCAGCGGAACAGCAGTGAAACTCAATAGTATGAAATGCAAGGTTATACATTTAAGGGCTAATGCCATTCTTGAGACTATGGGTTTATCACTAGAAAAGGACAAGGAACAGAAACTAGAAAAACCAGGTGATCACTGGATGAATGTGAGCAACCAGTATCACAGTGCAGCAAGAAGGAAAGGAAATCATAGGGTGTACTATTGAAAAAAATCAGTGAGATCTCATCTCAAATGCCAGTCTCAACTGCCAGGTTCCAATCTCCAATTTTACTTGTTCAAGAAAGGAGAGTTAAAATAAAACAACCATGGAAATGGGTTGTAAAAATTTCACTGTAGAAACGGATCACTACAAGGCAAGACTACTTTGGGGAAGAGGCCAGAATATGTAGGTATCCACTGCAACAGCCTCAGAGAGATGCATCTGGATGAAGTTAAGTTTCGAGTCCACCAGTGAACTGTCTTGCACTGCATTGACAAGTCTTGCCTTTTAACGATTCCACTTTCCAGAAATACCACAAGACGCATGTCCATCCAAACAAGCATTCTTCACATGCCCATTGATACCATTAGACTGACTGACTCACGTTACTGGCTTGGTGTACAAGACAAAACAGTTTCCCTTGGCGCACAAGATTCAGGTATTGTAAACACCTACATATCACAGAGGCTTCAAACCTTCTACAAAACACTGCACCATGCCTCTATTCCCTCTTGGCAAATCTCTTCCTAAAGCAGGCATAACATGTTTATTTGTGTTAGCTTATGCCCACCTTTACCGGTGGAGGTATGTTTGCGCAGGAAAAGGCTTCATGCCAGCTTGTGTGAAAAAACACATTTAGTTTTTCCTTATTGGCCAAGTCCATTAAAATTTTCCAAAAGGTGAACATTTTGTTCTACTACAGAAAGATTTTTGTGCCAGGGTTTCAAACCCAGCATTATCATTATGTAAAGAAATTCCAGACAGCTAGCAAGAATATAGTTGCACCAAGCAAGGTTTCTTTTCCTTATAACTGCAAAAGCAGTAGTGGAGAAAAGCTAAATAATGCCCAAGTCAGTCTTCTGTATAGCATGCTGTTCTCTTACTTTGTTTTCTTAAGCTCGCAAAAGATGCAATAAATAAAAGAAATAAAAAGTTGCTTTTAATTACTGCAGCATTAAAGAAATATATTTCATTTTGTATGGCTTGAAATTTTGACATCATTCTTGGCTTCAGTATCATCCCCAATTAGAAACCCCTAGAAGAGTGAGAACGACAAGAGCCATTAAACGTGTCACAACACAGAGTGAAGGGAAGAAGTGCTGGAAGTGGAGGCTTTTCAAAGAAGGCATAGGAAATTGTGCTGCACAAAGAGTGCAGAATATGTTTTTTCTTTCCCCCCCCACCCTCCACCTCCTGCCTCCCCTCCTCGTGACATACACACACATTTTATGGCCTAAAAGCCAACGCAAAAGGGTGTGTTCTTTCAGGTTTATAGCCTTGACTAATGGAATTGCTCTAAATAACATTTTGATCTTGTAAGGTCACACAGAGTGCTATACCTTTCCTTTAATGATTCAGGTCTGGACCAAGCATTTCCCAGAATTGAGATGGTAATGAAGTCATTAGTTTCTTCCTACTTGAAGCTCTGGCTAGGAAAGGGAATTCTATGGGTAAAGTCTGAGAGGGTCTTTTTCATAAAGCTCATACCCAGCTGAGCTGTAACACCTGTTACATTTTCCCAGGAGCCTGAGCTGCAGAGCATTTCCAATCTATTTGCTCTTCTTCTCCTACAGCACATTGACAAAAGCTGGGGGAACGGGTTTTCTAAGGGAGTGCTTGTTGAAAAAAATCGATGCCCGGTGCAAACGTTAACTCACATCCCAGCTAAGGCATTGATGATTATTTCCTTGTCTTCCTCGAAAATACAAGCAATTCCAGACTGCATTTAGAGTAAAGCTACACATATGAAACAGGTTCCTTAATAATTCCTCACCTTCTATGTATATATAAAGGAGGAACGACTCAAAAAAACCCCTATTGAAAACAAGCCTTTATGCTAGAAGTTTTTGATACTAAAATACAGTCACTGCTCAGCAGAGAAACACAGTGCTAAGAACATGCTGGTAAGTATAGAACTAACAATTATATATAAATTCTTACAAAGGCAAATAATATTTCTTGGAGAAACATTTTTAAATACTGTTTCTCGAGCAAAGAGAACAATAAGCCTGGAAGATCAAGTTCTAGCTCTGAGTATCTGGGGGAAGGGCTGTGTTGTTTGTTCATTTGCAGCAGCGATTCGTATGATTTAAGGAAAATCCAAATCACTAGAAAACAACATACCCACAAGTTGGAACTGAAATACATTTAGCAACCAGCAAACACCTAGTTTTGCCACTGATACCCTCTCAGATCTCCCTCCAAAGTGAACCCATTTATAAGCAGTTTTATAGAGCAGACTCAGGTATTCCAATGCATTTTAGTCTTGCTAATTGGCACACAGGCGCACACACAGAGTAACAGAGATCATTAGAAAGGACATTGCTTGACCTCAGAATTTCTTCCTCCTACCAGATCAAAATAACCTAGACTTTCTGAACCCCAGAACGTGCCATATAAAAATCAGGTCTTCTCTCTGGTGAAGGTACGGAGTAAAAAGTAGGACACTTCTTTACTCTTTTAGCTGCAGACCTAGCTGGCTGTTGCTGTGATCATTAAGGCTTTACAATCAGAGGCAGAATAAGATTCTGAAGAAATGTCTAAATAGCATCCCCAGTGTCTTAAACGTAACATTGAAGCTTCAATACACCTATTACTGGAGTCAAAATATGTTGCTGCATTGCAATTTGACTGGAAACCTGGGATTCAGATATTCTATCTGTATTCCGGAATTTGAAAAGTAGAAACCTGATTCATTTCACCTTCATACTTGGCACAAGTTGCTTTCTACACTGCACTACGTCAAACTGTTAAGTAACACTGAATTGTTGAAAGTAAAAAAAGCCTTCGGCATTTCTTGCCTGTCCCCAGAAGGTGAGCAGCAGCAGTATCCAGCAAAAGCTGCCGTCCCACAGGCTCCGCTACTCAGACAGAAGCAGAAATTCAAAGATGTCGCTCAATGGGACTGGGGCCTCCTGTGGCATAAACAGGCCATACGTCTGACTGTGTGTTTCGATAACGCCAAGAACTATCACAACACTGACTTGCATATAAACACAGACACCAAATAAAAATTAAATAACTTGAATTACAGTCAACCGCAACCAGCCCACCAATAAAGTCCACACACAAATACCTATTGAGGCCTAATAATCTTCCATATTTTGGCCATCTAGAGTGACTCAATTCATTGCACTTTTCCCAAAAATAAGAGGGTTAACAGCAGTGCATGACTTCATGTTGCCTGTGGAAGAAAACTTCAGCAAGGCCTGTCAAACAGAAAGATAGCGGCCCTAGACCCGGACTATCCAGAGTGTGAAATAACTGATGGCTAAAGGAGTATTCTGGGAAAATATCACTGCATGGCTGCCCTGTTCTCATGCCGCTCCCCAGACATCTGCAGCTGGTGACTGCTGGAGACCAGGCAATGAGCAAGATGGGCGTTCAGACTCTCATGTCAGAACTCCCCAACAGAGAAGCCACCACTCTCAAATACTTATAGAGCTCCCAGCATGACAACGTCCAAACTTTCCATACTCACGCAAGTTGAAGAAATATGGTTAACCTGCTTTTACAGGTGTGGAACTGAGGCACAGAGCAATTAAGCAAGTTCTCCAAAATGCCAAGGGAAGTTTGAGGGCAACATCTGAGCCACAGTTCTGACTTTAGTTCATGTTTGATTGTTCTAATGCATGAATCAAAAGAAACGTGGCCAGCAGGTTGAGGGAGGTGATTCTCCCCCTCTACTCTGCTCTTGTGCAGTACTCCACCTGGAGTACTGCATCCACCTCTGGAGCCTCCAACATAAGGTGGACATGAACCTGTTGGAGCGGGTCCAGAGGAGGGCCACAAAAATGATCAGAGGGATGGAACACCTCTGCTGGGAGGACAGGCTGAGAGAGTTGGGGTTGTTCAGCCTGGAGAAGAGAAGGCTCCAGGGAGACCTTATAGCAGCCTTCCAGTACCTAGAGGGGGCCTACGAGAAAGCTGAAAAGGAACTTTTTACAAGGGCATGTAGCGACAGGACAAGGGGTAATGGCTTCAAACAGGAAGAGGGTAGATTTAGAATAGACCTCGGGAAGAAATATTTCACCATGAGGGTGGTGAGGCACTGGAATAAGTTCCCCAGGGAAGCTGTGGAGGCCTCATCCCTGGAAGTGTTCAAAGCCAGGTTGGATGAGGCTTTGACCAATCTGGTCTAGTAGGAGGTGTCCTTGCCCATGGCAGGCGGGTTGAAACTAGATGATCTTTAAGGTCTCTTCCAACCTAAATCATTCCATTCTATGATTCTATGAACACAGTCAAGAGCTTAATTTCCAGTACAGGTCAGGAAAGACACAATTTTGTAATCTTTTCTTCATTTGTCAAAAATTTTACTAAAACTTTGACCTTTCAAGCTGAACTTAGGTGGATTCAATACAGATGGTAACCAGAGAAAAAGTTTCCTCTCAACTGCAAGCAAAACCAGGCAAACTGTCTTTGAATGTGAAGAAAACAGATTAAAAATAACAAATTATTTCCTTAAGAACATTCTTGAAACATATATCTATATGAAATAAATGCAAAATTACACATTTACATGTGTACATTTTTTATACTTCACTTCCACAACAATTTTATACACAACTTTATAAGGTCATTTCTTGCCACAGATTTGGTTTGAGCAAAAAAAATCCCAAACATTTTGCCACCTCATTTAGTTACTGTAAGGATTCTCCTCTAGAACAATTCAGCCTACAGCCTCTCTTTTCCCAAGTAGTAATTCTGACTTTGAACTAACCTAACAAACTGTTATGATCATCAAGTCATCATAAACACCTCAATCTTTTCACAAAGTTACTGATACCTGCCATTGAAGTACAGTATTTCAGATTAAGGCAATACCATATACAATTCAGTATACATCCATAATGAAAAACATATGCAAAAAACACCTTCAGACATCAAAATCCATGGAAATTAATGTAAAGAATTCTAAGATTTTTGTATTAATAAAATATTTGGATTAGTACAAGTTTTCCCATATTTAAAATGTTAACATTAATATTTAAAGTTTTTATTTTAAAGCAAAAAGCTTGGGCTCTGTCACCTGAGTGCTGACACTTTAAGAGCGGGTAAAGAGAGGAAAGGTACCAGTTGCTCTCAGATACATCACAAAAATCAAAATAAAATGAGAACAAGCAACACTGAACATGGCAGAGATTTAAAGCTGAAATGGAATAGCCTTTATATGTTCCAGAAGAAATTTCAGTAAGTTAGCAGCCTTTGAAGTATCAAATACCAAGCAGCACATTTTCATTATTTTCCCTCTCTCTGCTATTCAAAGTGCATAGCTAAGGAAGAAGAGAAGAATGGAAAGGAACTCAAGCCTGACTGCTGTTCACACTTTAGGTTGTATGTTATGTACACAGAGTTTTACTGTGAACTGACTTGGAACAGAGCTTGTGCAAAATTTTCTTACTAAACTCACATTTTTCATTCAAGAAAATGCAGAGGCACTTGGAAGGTATCATATGTCCAGATGCCATTCCTAGTCAGCAATCTTCCCTCCCACCCCAATCTCATGAGTTCCAAGTGATTAGGAAATACACCTGGGGTAGGTATCCAAATTCAAGGCCTCAGTCCAGCTGTTTCACAGCAAGGAGAAGACCTAACCACCAAGTGTCTCCCCTTTCGAGGGCTCTTTTTGGAGCTGTTATACCCTGTAATAGGCCATGCACCACAAAAAGGGAAAAAAGTGGTGGCTTGGTCATTTCCCTGCAGTTGTGGAAGGCACCAAACACAACACATCATATATCTTAAGCCAGTATTCTGACCATGGACTCTTCTTCAGTATTGTGTTCCCTCCATCCTACCCAGTTGAAAGAGTTCCATACAAAAGGTCACCACATTCAGAGCAGTGAGGTGGAGACCTAAAGTTGCAGATAGCAGTCTTGCTGGCTTTACAAGCTAGTCCAAAGTCAAAGGGAATTCAACAACACTTAAACCACTTCAGTGTCCTTGAAAAATCGCCATAAGTGTTTGTCCTTATGTGTCTTTCTACACTTGAGAACCATGCCTGAGTGCCTTGTATAGGTTCTCTAAACAAGAGAGAGAGAGAGAAGCACCTCACGGGCACTGTAGAGAAGACGGCAAGCAGATTCTCCAAGGCAACCTGTACAGCATTTACTGACAACAAAGCATCACCACATGGCATCTTCTCAAAGTGGTAGGTGTCTCAGATTCTGGGAATGACGATCCTGGGAGTTCTCCTCATGCCTTCTCCTTTAGACAATATTAAAAAACTCCATACACAAGATTTTATTTTAAAATACTGGTATGGCACATTTGCTTCTCAAATTTTATGTCACAATCACAGGATTATTCTGCCTCTTAAATAAAGTATTTGCTATGAAAAAACAGTTAATGGCAGGATGAGATAATGTGCGCCAAAGAAAATCTACCTCACTCAAAAGCCTCCTCAAATTTATTACTGATGGACGGGCTAAAAAAAAAAAAAAGAAAAAAAATTAAACAAACATACAAGCTGAAGCTTAAGTTACCAGAACCAGCAGCATGTGCTCCTACCTTCCATAACACACACATGATCTTTAGTTGTGACTGCACATTACTATTCCACCAATGACAGGTCTGGTTTAAGTTTGTATATCCTTTACTTTTGAAGTTTGTACTCCTATGGGCAGCCACTATCCTTCTATTGTGCTGACTCAAGTGTTTGCCTAGCTGTATCCTTAGAAGGATTCTGTTAATATTATTTAAAAAAACGCCACACCACACAAAACCCAATGACAACCAACTTTGCAAAATTTAAAAAAAAAAATATAATTATCTTAACAGATCTTCCTTAAAGAATCACAGTGAAAACACTTGAATTGTACAACAACAGAGAGAAAGCAACTTCTGGAAGTGAATACAGCAGAGCAGTAGCATGTTGTGTAATGTCTACACTGTACCTGCTCCTGAAAAAGCATTAGCATAGAATTACAGCCTTGATATTAGAAGCCTCTTACCTTCTCCTCTCCATCTGTGATCATTGCACACTCTTCCTACCAAACTCCTCCCTACAGGAACTGTGGTACCCTCTCCTAGCTTTAAAACTGGTGTTTGAACATACTAGTTCTCAAATAGCTCTTTAATATACCACTTTTCAAACATTAATTTACATGCAGCTTTACACTAATTCAATTAGAGCACCCAACATCAGAGAACTGAAAAAGTAAATAACTTCTCTTTTTTTTTTTCCCCTGTGGATTTGGCATATGTTGCCCGAGATCAGTTTGAACACTCTCCCGAAGTGCCATCACACCTCTTCCAAATGCTGATCATCTGCCTTGTTGATTTGGACTATAAACTCTTTTAGGCAGGCACTATTTACACACAGTGTTTATGCACTGTGTAAAGCACTGGAAGCTCCCACTTTTCATTCATTTTGAAGGTAAAGAAATAGAAAGGTTCAGTAATATGCTCAGTTTTACAACATTTCCAGCTATTTGCAATGAAAATCTTCTGGTTTCTTCAGATCACTGAAGTTTTCTGCTCAGTTATCTTTGATACTGAGCATTCCACTTGTGAATTTCTGGTTAGAGAGACTAGTTGGAAACAAAAAGTTCGATGCAGACAAACTGCATCCAGCTCATGCCCTCAGCACATGAAAGACTGTTGGAGCAGGTCCAGAGGAGGGCCACAAAAGTTATCAGAGGGATGGAACATCTCTCTTATGAGGACAGGCTGAGGGAGTTGGGGTTATTCAACCTAGAGAAGAGAAGGCTCCAGGGAGACCTTATAGCAGCCTTCCAGTACTTAAAGAGGGCCTACAGGAAAGACGGGGACAAACTTTTCCTATTGCAACAGTGCCTGCTAAAAAGGACTAATGGTTTTAAACTGAAAGAGGATAGATTTAGACTAGATAGAAGGAAGAAGTTCTTTTAAAATGAGGGTGGTGAAACACTGGAACATGTTATCCAGAGAGGGGGCAGATGCTGCATCCCTGGCAACATCCAAGGTCAGGTTGGAGGGGGCTCTGAGCAACCTGATCTAGTTGAAGATGTCCCTGCTCATTGCAAGGAGGGTTAGACTAGATGACCTTTAAAGGTCCCTTCCAGCCTAAACTATTCTATGATTCCATGAAATAGACCAAAAGAAAAAGTCTCTCTGAAAAAAAGATATGGTTATCATCATTTGGATAGTGTCATAGTCTAACACCAGCCAGCAACTAGGACCATGCAGACACTCGCTTACTGTCCCCAGTTGGGATGGGAGAGAGAATCGGAAGAGTAAAAGTGGGAAAAAACTTAGGGGTTGAGGTAAAGATAGTTTAATACATAAAGCAAGAGCCCCGCATGCAAGCAAAGCAACACAAGGAATTCATTCACTGCTTTCCATCAGTAGGCAAGTGTTCAGCTATCTCCAGGAAAGCAGGACTCCATCACACCTAAAGGTTACTTGGGGAGACAAATGCCATAACTCCGAGCATCCCCCCTTTCCTTCTTCTTCCCCCAGCATGACATCATATGGTATGGAACATCCCTTTGGTCAGTTGGGGTCAGCTGTCCTGGCTGTGTCTCCTCCCAACTTTTTGCGCACTGCCAGCCTGCTCACCAACAGGGCAGTAAGAGGAGCAGAAAAGACCTTGACTGCTTGGGAACAACTGGAAACATCAGCACGTTACCAACACTATTCCCATCCCAAATCCAAAACATAGCACTACACCAGCTGCTAAGCAAGAAAGTCAACCCTATCCCAGCCAAAATCACGACAGGTCACTATATCAGTCACCACATATTACTGTACAAACTACAAAAGACTTTTAAAAAAAAAAAAAAAGAAATAAATTTTACAAGATATTAAATAAATAAGTCCAAAGTTTCTAGAAAGACGACAGCCATTCAAGAACAGAAAGTGGTCACAATATTAAAGAATGTCGTACCAGATATAAAATAGCAGGCACAATTCAGGCTAAGTACGCCAGCTTAATAAGCAAAGTCTGAATGTCTGTGTTGGGGTTTCTGGTGGCTGTGTGCTTGTTTGTTTTTTAAAGCGGACTGTTAAGTGTGAATTGCAAGGAAACCTCCCAACAGCACAAGGTAAGCCAGGACCAGGTGCTGCCAGGTGTTTCCAGAAGTTACTATGCAAATGCTGACTCTGATTATAGTGAGAAGAGTGATGAATATACATACAATGACACTGAAGACGTAGAGAGCAGAGACAAGCAATATCACCGAAACTGATGACAATACTAAGGAAGAGCTGGAGCAGAGATTAAAAGTAGAAAATGGAGATACAGTATGTTACCATGAAATTGCAAGGCAAATGTTCTTGTCTGTTGGGACATTGTTTCTCAGTTGTTTGGTGATGGCTGCCTACTTCCTCAGCAATTTCTGAGGAAGAAGAAAGCCTGAACGATGCTTACCAATCCTCCTGCTGTTGAATAAACAAAAAAAGAAACAGTGACCAGACGCAGCTGGCTCCATCTCAAAAGATATCTAAAAGAAAAGTTGGGGTGGACAGAACAACGTCCCAGTAGGAAGGCTCATAACCACTTCGAATCAGAACAAAGAAACAAACAAACAAAAATGCTGTACACCACTACTCTTCTTACCAAATGATACAAGAGGGGAAAATGAAGGAGACTGGTGCATCATATGGTGAAAGACTTGTGGAACAGGAAAGGCAGGTATCATGTCAAAAAACTACAAAAACACTTCCGGTGAGAGATAAGTGACTACATCCTGACAGCAAGTACATGTGCAATCAGACACCCTGTGTGGCTTACTTCATGCTATCAGGCATCAAATATGTCTAACTCCAGTAGTCAGAAATGGCAGCATAAGACTTGAAACGGCTACCCTAGACTGGAAATAGGTCACATAAGTATCTACGCAGTTTACCAATGCGTGAATTCCCTGGAAATCGCTAAATTGAAATTGGATGTTTCTGAAAGATATTCAGCAGTTAGCCTACAGTTACAGGCTCTGAACTGGAATTACCAGGAGTGATTCAACACCTTTGTTGCAGAGGTAGTTGGACAAAGCGATCAAAATAGTCCATTCTTGCCTAAAAGTCAACTACATGTTATTCCCTGTGGTCCTCCTCACCTCTGGCCACATAAACAGAAAAATACCTTTCAAGTTGCAGGAACAAGCAAAAACCCACTCAAGATATTGCGAGGCCCTGCAAAAAAAAAAAAACCAAAAAAAAAAAACCCAAAAAGCACAGAATTGGGAAGCATGTGTAGTGCACTTGAGGAATGAGGAAGGGTTTGGCATTACTTCACATTTGTAGGAGGTGAAAGATGGAGAAAGTGGGGGAGGGGAAGAGAACCAAAATCCTTCTCCTGTGATATGGCAAATCCTCATGTTACTAGACATAGGGGGCAGGGAGGAGTTTAGGCAGCAAGCTGACAGAACAGCCCTTCCAGCCCCTCAAAAGTCTAATTCTCCATGAGGATACTCAGCTTCAGTTTACATTTGTTATCAGGTCAGCTTTATATGCAGCCTAAACAATAAAATACACGCAGGAGAGGGGGAGGAGGGCAGGCTGAATGCATTCTAATTTATCACATAAAGCAAAGACAGCCTAATTCATGTACTATTCCTACCCCTACTATTCACACAGGTAAGAAAGAGGAAAAGGGAAGAAAAACTCCTGAGAGAGACAAAAAAAAAAGCCTTTTTATTTTGCTAAAGGACCCCAGGGAAGGGCCCCTGATGCAGAGGCCCTGCTTTTACAAATGCTTCCCCTTTCCTTACACGGTTCCTTTAATACAAGTAAAAATTCCAAATTCCTCATTTGTTTAGCCTGAAATCCCTTGCACATTTCCCACAAACTACTTCCTTTTCTCTCTTTTTAGCTGGACTCCCTCTCTTTTTAATGAAGAGAAGTTCAGAGAGTTTTTCCCATGAATAGATGGCGGGCACCTGGGAGTTATGAATTTTAAAGTGATCATTTTCTTTCAGCCCCGCCGGACAATGGGGATCTCCTTTTGACTCACTTTCACAGCTTTGAGAGGCTCTCAGATCAGCCACATTCCAATCAGACTGGAGTCAGATCAGAGCCGGGCTGGACTGCATCAAGGTCTCTCGCACAGAAAGACAAGGAGCAGATGGCCAACACTGAGCTCTCCTCCCCTTTTCAGAGCGCAATGGAAGGCAATGTGGGAAAGCGTTCCCCCAGCATTGCCTATTGATTTCTGAATAGGACCACCACATGCCACCAGCCTGTAGGTATGAACCTCTGTTAACAGATGGTGAGATCATTATGAGCAATTAATTCCTTTAATGTATCAGTGGGAACATGTTGGAAGGGGTGATGCAAGCACAGAGTGAATAGTGAAGTTCTCATTCCTTGGGGAGAGCTGCAGCTACATCACTGAAGGATGGGAACAGTCTTTCAAGAGGCTCTGTACGTACTGAGAACCAGAGTTAGCCATTTGGTCCACAGAAACAAGGCATGGCTTTTATTAACTAATCATCCCGCCCTCGTTGATATGTGATTAACAACAGATTTCTTTCTATGTCATTTTTGGAGAGACAAACAATCCAAAACAATGGGAAAAAGAATCCCAAACTATCAACACGACAGGAACACAGGGAATTTGGTCCTAAAGATGATGAGGGAATATTGCTACCAAACTTTTTGTTACATAAAATTTAATTTAGACTGATTGTAAGTTAATAAGGAAACAGACTATTTTGAACACAATTATGTGTACATAAATAAATGAGAGGAATTCATAATAGCTCTTAGCACTGAAAATAGAAGCATACAAAATAAGCCCTTAGCAGACTTGTCAGAAAGTTACTATCAAAGGATCTTACACAGAAATTATAGATGGTACAATTTAAATATAGATATCATATTGAAATGCAGAGAAAACCACAGAATAATACCACGTATTTACTGCTATTCATTGTGATCTGGGTAAATTAAAATTCATTGTGCTAATAACAACTGTAAGAGCAGGACATTCCCGCATCATCTGCTTTACATGCATGTATATGACAGGCTTTGTTTTGTGGGGTTTTTTGGTTGTGGTTTTTTTGGTTTGTTTTTTTTCCTTCCTCTTTTTCTTTCAGAGGCAGAAGGAAAAACTGAAAGCACAATATAGATGGCTAGTTAGCTCTTGGTCTTAAAGATGACAGCAGAATGTGAACAGGAAATACAGGCAACTATTCACTTATTCATATTTAAATGACACTTTTTGCTTGTAATTAAGACACTCAAGTCGTGTCTCTGTTCATGAAATTTACATAACTGTACAATAGCTTGCCTAAGTGAACAGCAAATGGTAGTTAACCTTGAAGTGTATTATCTTAATTGAATAAATCTGGCTATAGTTCAATAAATTTAAACAGAAAGATATCTTTAAACTACTAAAATAATTTTTAAAAAATACATTTGCTTTTACATGTTAAGATGGCTCACGGTTTTTCTTCTAGATTTTTATTTCTGCTGTAACGTCAGTCCTTTAAAAAAAAAAGGAAATCATTGCAGCACACCAAAGACATTGATACATGTTTGCTGTTTTCTCCTTATTGTTTGCAGTTTGAGTCAGTGTCACGTTCTGGAAAGCCTCGATAAGAATATCAGAATATTGAATCAAAATGTATAACTTCCCTGTTTGAGATAGTCCCTTACCTACTTTCTCTGTCCTTATTGGACTTGTGTTCTTCCCCTCCCCCACCATGTACCAGCTGAGTATCCCATCACACAGTGAGAAACCTAGGTGGGAGAATATAGATTTTTGCATAGGTTAAATAGGAAAGCCACATTCCACCACTCTCCCATTTAAATCAGATTTACATGGGGTGTAAATCCCCTCAGAATAGAGCCATTCACAAAGGGCTCAGAATGTTCCCCTCACAACACTGATTACATTAAATCAGTAGCAATCATGTTTCTTGGATTATATAGTTACAGCAAGAGAAACTGTGCCGCATATTTATATTGGTGTGAAATAAGTTAATGAGAAGCCACCTGTGCCTTATATCAGCTTACAAGAAAAAACAGAGGAACACAGGTGTTTCAGCAATATAGCTATGTTTTCTTATATGAATTTGCAAACACTAAAAATGAACATATTGTTACTAAATTAAGCCACATACACACTTTGAAGGACAATATTTTGGATTTTGTTTGGGCTGTCTTCATCTTAAAAAATACAAAAGGCTAGTTTCTTGGCCATCAGCAAGAGCTATAATTTGGGCTTTTCTCCCTCTCACAATGTTCACCATTGTACCTTATGCAACATAGATTGTACGTGCTCAGTTCTAACCCACATTGCTGGCGAGAAGCATTCACACTGTGAATTACCATTTTTCCCAGCATCTAGCGCTACTCAAAAGACAGCACGATAATACACTAGAAGTGCCTTTGTCTGTTAAAACATTGTTCTTCATTACTACATGAAAAGCAAATTGTCTTTGTGTAGAGGAAGAGTGGCACACAGTAGCTCTGGGAGCAGGGAGAAGGAATTTATACTACTGGCAGACCACCTCATAGACACACATGCCAGTTTCTTCCTCAGTAGCGGACATACTGATGTTTTGGATAAAATTTTGGCCGTACCTTTTTAAATTATTAGAATAAAATAATTAGAATTACTATTTTTTAATTATTAGAATGACTCCAAAGGGATCATTTGCTTTTGTCCATAAGGAGAACATCCAAGCTTTCCCATAAATGGTTTTTGGTTTTTCCCTTGGGGTTTGGAGGGGAGAAGAGCACGTTAATAGAAAGCGCTTAATCTGTTGACTTGATGTACCACATCTAAAATGAAAGCAAATCAGAAAGCTTCATCTTTTCATTGGGATCAATTCAGAAAGCACATCATCAAATAACAAATTATGCAAATTCAAGAACATTTATTTTTGCAATGCAGTTGAACACCTTTACTCCAAGCTGATGCGTTCTAATGAGGATTTTGCAAAATGTATTACTACGATCTTCAAATCAGGCAAGTCATGGGACAAACGCCCTTCACAGGCTATTCTCAACTCCCCTATGCTTTCTTTTTAATTTAAAAAAAAAGATAAATCAGAATGTACAAAAAAATTATTCTGTTCAACGAGTCTAAAAATAGATACTTAAAGGACAAAGAGGGATGCGGTCTAATACAACAGTTCCAAGTGTTGATGGATTGCAAGAGGAATGGGCATCAGGAAGTGTTCTGGTTTACATGTTCTCCCTAAACAGCATTGCTTTCTGCTGCAGTCAGACACAGAGCACTGGATTCAACAGACCATTGATAGGACATTTCCTACTTTCCTATGTTTTCCATGGAAAGAAGTTTCTCCCTTTTTGGAACAATCTACAAACCACACAGGTTGTTCCTGGTTCACGTAGGACCTGTGAAATCTCATGTCATCTACTACCTGGGAACTTGAAACACGTGATTGACTCTCTGCTCTGGTCTCCTGGGCACAGTGCTCCAGTGCTTCCACCCAGATCCGCTCTGCAGAGCATCCTTCCTCGATTCAGAGACAGAGATTAAAAGGAAGGACTGAGGCCCAGGCCACCTTTGCTCATCACCTCTCCTTCAAGGGAGCCCAGAGTCCACAATTTTTTTATGGGATAAGGAAACCTGGCCATCAATTCAACAATTATTCTAGGATGAGAATCTACTGACTTCCTTTCTCTCTCTCCAAAAATCCAGGTAATAAAATCCACCCATTTTGCTCCTGACAAAGATTATAATTGTAGTTTGCAACCAAGACAGCTGAGATCATTAGTCCTCCCCTAGCCAACTGAAGTGACTCTGCTTGTCTTGGCACAGCCAAATGTATTTTGTCTAGATAAGTCACATTTTAGAGGTTTATGAATTCTAGTTAATTGAGAATACTCCTAGCAATTCTACACACTCACTGGGCTGGTTTGCCAGCACAAGCAGCACTGTACTTCATAACACTCGAGCAGAGACTGAGTAGGAGAACCACACTGGGCACGTGCTCACAGAACCTGTATTCCTCTACCTTCAATGATCGATTTGGATCTGATTTTTAGGGTTTGAGATTTTTCCAACTGCTGCTGGCTTACAGTTCAGTACTTACCTACATGGACAGCTTTCCAAAATTAACATGTATGTAGGAGCTCCCCTAAAGTCACAACATATGCTGAACTTCAAGGCCACTCTTAAGGCAGGAAGTTCTTGCCCATACATTTCTCATACTAAAAGTAATTTGACAATTTAATTCTTATTTATTTATTTATTTTAGTGAAGAAAAAATGTATATCTTTGATTTAAATCTGAGTGAAGTAATGCTTCAAATTCATAGTATTTGCTTTATAAAAAAAAAAAAAAAA
>VZSF01001152.1:855428-869085 GCA_013398295.1 Chionis minor | reverse complement strand
AAAAAACTTGCGAGATTTGATAGCTACTCTAACCAGAACATACCAAATTACACTATTCAGCTTGAACAGTCACATATAAATCAAGTCATAACAGCATTCGGCACCAAAATCTTTGGCAACAGAATGATTTGTTCCTTGCATGCCACACACATTAAGTACCTGCAAGCGCTCTAAGTTCTTGTTAATTTTTAGCAGCATGTAAATGTCTTGTCTATAGACACTAGCAACAGTCAGTTCTCAGCAATTCCATTTGATTGGAACCAGTCTGTAGAAGATGAGGAGGCAAAGAAATACCAGATATGAGCACAAATCAAATCCTCAAGCTCTAACCAAGCTCTAAAATATGGGTGTTTGCAGCTTAATCGCTTCTCCAGAATCAGTCAAAACACACAGATCATAAACTACAGGAAAGATGAAACTAAAATCTGGGACATCCAGGGTTCAGGAATATTTGCGCAGATATTCTGAGTATGACCATTTCGGAGTTCAGAGTTAGACTGTTGACACCGAATTTTTGTTTAATCTTATCTGTCATAAATACAGAGGCGAAAGTGGAACAACAGCCCTTCATATCAGGGCTACGCAGCTAATATTCACCTAGGAAAACTTTAGTAAATTCTCTCTGCTTATATATTGACTAAAAAGCACTACCAGCACTAAAAGGACTTACAAGCAAGCTCTGAAAGCTAAAGCATTGATTTACTGTTCAAGACATACGTAGAACATAGAACAGGCATGCATGTGAGAGTAAAAACCTCCAAATAACGAGGCTCTCCAAAAAACACAAGCAAAATCTAAACCATGTACATCTAAGCAAGAGTAAGGGTTGGGGTTTCTGGGTAGAAGGGAAGGTTTGTGGGGTTTTGGTTTTGGGTTGTTTTTTTTTTTAATTCTTAAAGTTTGCTTGGTCAGGATACTGATAAACCTCACTCCTTAAAATTAGCTTCTATTACCAGCATGAGTATCTATGGGCACAGAACTGGTTGAGTTCCCCAGTCAAAAATGCAAAATGCTTCCACACCAGAATGCAGGTGATTTGTAAGTTTCCCTATGTCTCACTACATTCCAGTCTCCAGACAGGTATCTTTTCTGGATTCAGTTTCTCTTTGTCCCATAACCTTCCCAAGGAAATAGGGCGTCAGGACTCCATCACTGGACCCATCTTACCCAGGTGATAAACTTTCAACCATTCTAGCAGTAAGGTGGATGCGCAGCCTGTTTAGCAACCCATTTTGCAAAACCAGTTTAGTCACTTCCTTCAGCACATGCATTGACCTGTAAGCATATTTTGAGGCCAAGGGTCTTGATAGCTACCCACTCAATCCCAGCTATTTGGTTTTTTTAATGACACACTAGTCATTTAACTGGCTATTTCCAACTTCCAGAAAGTATCCCCGCAAAGCAGCTTGGGTTTTGTCGTGCTACTGGAATAGGTCCTTCAAAACAGAAATAACAACTCCCAGGCAGACAGGGAGAAAAGGAAACCAGAAGCCAAATTACAGCATGCTGCAGCCTACCACCACAGCCTCACAAAACAGAGTAGTAGTAACAATTCCAAAATATTTTTTTCTCTCCAAGCCTCTCCTGCCTGGATGGCAAACAGCAAGCAAACTTTGTCTTACCTTTCTCACAGAAGTACCACCCTGCAAGCAGCACACCCGAATGTGCTTTCTTCACTACTCGCTTTCAGGGCACCTCAAGATCTTGATTTTTATCATGCGATGCTGTGCTTACATATTGCAATGCTCTTATTCTCCAATCTCTTTGACAATGCATCTCTGTGCACTTGTATTTGAAGCTACCAGTTCTTTAAAAAAAATAAATTGGAAAGCTATCCTCTTTACTAAAATTCAAAAATATACAAGCACATTTCTCAGAGAGACTCATTACGGTTCCTGTTAGGCCCAACGAAAGCATTAGTGATCGAAATGTATTTGAAGTTTAAGCTGACTTCAGGGACCTCAAAAAAAAAAAAAAGCATCAACACAGAAAACATGCATCTGCATGTCTTTCTAGTCTAGAGTTGCCATTGCTGATAATGAGTCATGTTAGAAGCACTGATAGCTACAAAAATAGCTATGCTGGCAAAGTGCCCTGTGAGATCAGTGCCTGGGTTTCATCAGGGCATTATCTGTCATCCCCTGAAAGACAATAAAAGTTTCAAGTTGCTTACTAGCATCTTCCCTGACTTGCATGAAAAGATGCCAAGCAACTAGTGATCATGAAAGGTACGCTCTTACAGAAGTTAAATCACAGCGAAAGTTTAACACAAGGCTCTAATTACCTAAGCCTGTTGCAACTTTGGTTGTTTGATGAGTCTTGGAGAAATCACAGCCTCACTTAAACCAACAGATGTTTTAATAGCAACTTCAGAGTCCAAAATTTCACCCTTAAGATACGGCTAGATTTTTAAAGAAAGCTACAGCATATGGTTCCCGAAAGACTGCAGTGCATTTAAAGTCACAGAAAGTCATAGACATACGACTAACAAGTCCTTGGAACAGAGTCTGCCCATTGTCATACTGCTTTTATGCCTCAAGCCTGATACAGGTGCAGTACAAAAGGTATAAACTATATTATTACGTGAGGATTAATCTAATAGCTTTGATATTAATAGGAATTTGACCCTGCTGGAAAACAATGGGATTGATGAAAGTAGTCTTCATCAGAGTTCTTCAAGAAAGCGTTGGTCATCTGCCAACTGTTCAGAAGGAAGTCAGTCTCATCCAGTTATACCTCAGCAAAGGGATGGATGGTTAAAATAAAGAAGGGAGATATTGGCTGACCCCTTCTAATTGTCAGCATCTCATGCACCTTGTTTCCTGTTATAGCAGAAGAAAACATTATGGAGAAACATCTCTCTTCCCACAGTTTCAACCCAGCCTGCACTGAACCAGCCTGCCAAGAATCCGACAAGACAGTCTTCCTTTGTCACATGGATAAAGTTCAAAGTATGCAAGCAAGAGAGCTAGTTGCAAGCCTAGAAAAATTCTTCCTGGCTGGGCTAGGAGATGCATGAATCTGAACTGCTGAAGCACCTGTCTGGCCCTCTGTAGAGTAAGATTTTCACAGCATGAATGAGGATTCAAAACCCTGCTGTTCTGCCCACCCCCATCCCCCCCCGTATAGTATCCTTGAATTTCTTAGCACCCACCCTATTTGTAGGAATAATGGCAGTCCTTGTGATTTCCAAATTCAGGTGTGAACTGTCAGGAAAGACACGTCACATGCTCTGTAAGGGTCACAAAATTATTTCCCTCTGAAATAAAATTTTCCAACTGAAAAGTGTCAGATAGCAAAGGATTCTTTATCTTCATTGGCCACATAAATACCTTTTGCACATCTGAATTTATGTAGTGTCAGCTGTTAGCTACTTGTCTGTTATGTTTCACGCCATAATTCCATAATCCATTTAATCTGTCATTGCTCAGTGCTGATGATTCAAGGGGCCAGTTACATCTTCCTCCTCCATATTATAGCCATTCATTCGCACTGTCTCCATTGCATCAGTATGATTGTGTGAGGAACCAAACCAAAGAACTGAGTAAGCTGAAAACCAAATAATTTTTTGGTTTCTGCAGGTTAGGAAGTTCATCTGGCAGCAAACTACCTCAGTTCCACCCTGAAAGCACAAAAAACAGAGCTGGCACAAAGGAGAGGCAGAAATAAGCAACTAGATGACAGCAGGAATGCCCTTTTCAGCAGTCGCATTAAATTATGCCAGATAAAATAGATCAAGGAACTACAGCACTAATCTGCTAAATTAATCAGTGTAACACCTCACTTCGGAAAGGATGTAGAAGATTCTCTGTTAATAGAGGACTAAATCAAGACTAGGTCTCCAATACCATACGTTTAGCTTTTTCCAAAGGTACTGAAAGCCAGCTGAAGAAACACCTGGGTAAGACACTGTAGTTTCCCTTATACAGCAGTGATAAGAATTCTAAACTATCTCTTCTGGCTTTAAAATCTATGCCATTTACGTCAGAATAGCCTTACCCTTCTTCAAATACACAAGCACATTAAAAATGTATCAACCCCCTAACAAATTATTTGTATTTCCTAAGAAAAAATTTCTGCCTTTTACCCATTGGTTTAACCCCTTCCATGAATACCTTCAGGACAGTTGCAAGCCCTCTGCATTTTACTAGCAGCAATTCTTCCTTCAGCAGCCGGGAAGAGCACCTACAATTTTAGCATTGTTCTTACTGTTCCCAGTGCATGCAATATCTTAACTGAAGCCACGAGTCCATTTTTTCCCCATTTCAGAACACAATGAACTTCTCAGTCAAGAGACTCCCTCAATACCTGAATGTATGGGGTCTGAATAAACATTGATAAGCCTTCCATGCTTGGGCACCCAATCTGATGGTGAAAGCAGGTGTGCGGGCTGCTTTATTTTTATTCCAAAGCCACAGATCTTCAGTCAAAAAAGGTGCTTAAATGTCTTTGGGATCTAAGGGTTGGGTTTTGGGTGGGGTTTTTTTGTTTGTTTTTTTTGTCTGGTTTTTTTTTATACTGAACTTCATACTTTTTCCTGTACTGTGTTTTACTAATATTCTGAAATACACTATTATGAAAAGCTGATGAAAAGGACAAGATTTACAGATATCTTGCCACTGAAAGGAGGGGAGGGGGAAGAAAAAAAATAAAAAAAAAAAATCAAGAACAATGAAGAGGTGTTGTACAGGTTTTCACTGCCTCCTGCTGGCCTTGAAGCCACTGTTTTTGCAGGCGTATGGTGCCAGGGTGCCTGCCATTACTTTGCTCCCTTTGCCACCAATACAGATTCTCACAGTTAAGTCCATAGAGGAAGACTCATACAGTGGGCTTCCAGCTCATGGGCTCAGCACTGAGGAATACGGCACAAGTTGCAGTGCTGGTGATCTCACCTCCCAGGCGCGTGGCTGGATGATCAAACAGATCTGTGATCCAGCTGCTTCTGGCACGTGAGGTTTGAGAGCGAAGAAGAAAGGCTGCAGAGCTGCTCCACAGCTCAAGACCCATTATCTAGTTGTGTTTCAGGCTTAAAGAACTCCTGTGTCTTCTGCTCCAGTGCAGCCTCCCAGCTTGACATGCCTTGGCAGCCACTGTGTCTCTTTCCCAACAGGTGGCTTGAAGTGCCACTGAGGAACTGGCACCACAATGACATTATGAGCAGCCTGTTCTCAGCTGGGCTAATTAGCTTGAGCACAACACTGTCTTAATGCAGTTTGCAATGCTCAAGCTCTCTTTTCTGAGGTTAGCTCAGACCTTCACACAACATCGCATTATCCTCGGGCAACATACAATAACAACAAAAAACATTTTAGCACTTTGTCACACACCCACACACACCCACCTCCTTTCAGCAGGTGGCCCACAGGAACCATTGTTGCACAAGAAGATTCAGGTTCCTAAATTCCAAAGAATTGACAGCAAACATTTAGCACACATTGTAAGTGTTGGTACTCAATGTCTCACTTGAATGGTCTTAAATGTTAAATTCTGCTAGAAATCATCCCCTCTGGCAAAATTCAAACATCAGTAAACTCCTCAAAATCACCTAGTTAGGTTGAAGGCAGAAAGTTTTATTCAAACCACAGAAGCCTACAGGAAAGCAGAATAAAAAAATGAAAAAACAGAAAACCCCAAACAAAACAAATAAAACCAACACCAACCAACCCGTTTCATAGACTGGCTTTGCCACCTGTGCATAAATCCTAAGGAGTTCAGCAGGAGCACCCAATAGTTCCTCACAAAACATGTTCAGGATTGTAGTTCTAGTTTGAAAGTTCATGATGCCAATGCCCTTTGGAGGCTGTGTTTAAATTATTCATCTCATTTTAGACCCTGTAACCATTAATTTGACACTCAAGACACCTCTAAAAACCCTTAAAGATTCTGACAGGGCAAAGATATCTGCTGCTTTATTACAATTCCTAAAAAACATGTACGATGGTCCTGTGAGGCATGAGGAAACCTGCAAAACCACCATGGACCTGCTTCCCCACTGTGTAACTTCGCACTAGAACTGAGCCCTCCAGCCAGCTACTTTCTCTTTCATGGATACAAACATGTTCCAGACTTTCCAAGAAATGCAAGTCCAACCTGCACTTCTGAAAAGTCAGCAAGAGTGGAGCAGACCTGGTATTTCCCTTCTTGACTGTAAGGTAAAATAGCTAATGCTGAGGATTTATATGTTTCCCACAAAAGCATAACTTCCACATCCACAGTGTTCTACCACCCCTCTCCCCAGGATGGCAAACCAAGACTTCAGTGAATAGTACCATAGCCAGAAGACTATTGGGTCATTTCTCATCTTTGCAATCCTCCTCTTTTCCAGATCCTGCTTTCTCAAGCTGTACTTTTTTGTTTGTTTGTTTCGGTGTATTGGTGTTTGGTTGTATTTGGTTGGGTTTGTATTTTTTAAAATCGAGAAACAAGCCCTAGAGAAATTTTGCTAAGGCAGTTGTTGCTGTAAGTGTATTTCGGAGTACATAGACTTCATTCTATGACCACTCATTAATTAGAAGCCTATGAGACAAATCATTACATTCTCATTTCCCAAACCACCTCATCTGAGGATGGTGGGACAAAACAGTGAGGTATGCAAGTATTTCATATATAACTATGTATGTGCATGTATTTCAATACATATGTCTGTGCATTACATGATTAATTCTAGGGGTCTAAGTCTACTCTAGTTATGAAAGTGTAAGACACAGCTTAACAGGTCTCCCTGACTTCACAGTCACGTATTACTTTAGAACATTGTATACAAGACATTGCTTTGAATCAGAACAGTTGAGTATGTTCTGGTGTGTTTGCTATTTGTCTAGCTTCAGTCAAGTCTTCAGTGCTCACACACAATTATATGTACAAATTGAAGGTTGTACACTGTCATTTCTGTAGAGAAAAAAAGAGCTTTAAAAGCTGCACTTGGCAAAAGCAACC
Source organism: Chionis minor (assembly GCA_013398295.1). Taxonomy (NCBI): domain Eukaryota; kingdom Metazoa; phylum Chordata; class Aves; order Charadriiformes; family Chionidae; genus Chionis; species Chionis minor. Next base: position 862,149 of record VZSF01001152.1, on the reverse strand, counting down.
TTGTGGACTGAATTTGCAGTGCTTCTCAAACTTGTCGATGTTTGATGGACATGCATTTTATTTTTAAGTTCTGATATTCTAGATGAAAAATTTGTTTTCAAACCACTGAACTGAGTTAAATGCTGCTCTAATTTTGCTCCTCCCTCAAGGAATCAACGCAGTCCTTTAAATTTAATCTTTTATCATGTCTGAATAATCATAAGGCAAATCCTACCATTTACAAAAGATCAAGCAGAACTCAAAATTATGTTTGAGATGGTAGCAAGTGCTTGGTTTTCCAAGAGCATCCCGGCAAAAAGGACAGATGGAGAGCACAAGAGCTCTTGCACATCAACCAGGGCATATGTCCTTCCAATGCAAGTTATTTAAACTCAGTAAACTTAATTTTAGGATCAGAATTTACATACATTGTGCCTATTTGTAGATTATAATGTTACTCTGCTCATACAAGACAGTTATCTCTGAGGTATATCCCTGCTAGTTCTAAGTATACAGAGGCTTCTTCTAAATCTTAGTAACTCACACAGTTTTTTTAAACATTTAGGAAAAAACCTTTAAGTATTAGACAAAGTGTGGAGACTTTGCCTCAAAAGACTAATTCAATCAGGCATGCTACACAGAGAATACTATGCAATCTATTTGCAGTATATCTCTAACTATGCAGCTGCAAGCTTATGATGCCCTCCCAACACAAAGGCAAAGATTTGGAAATTAAAAATGGAAGCCTGCTCTCGAAGAAAGGGTTTTATATACAGGATTTTTTTTTTCCACCTTGATTCTGGGTTTTATCCAAAAGAGAAAGATCAGTCCCTCATTTCTTACTTATCACAATCCCGCAGGAACAAGATCCCCTGTGGCGTGTGGGTATACTCTCCAAACACAAAGAGGAAGTAGTCCAGAGAATTTCATTCATCTCAGTATCTTTAGCTGTCTAAAAGTCAAGCATTTAATCTAAACTAGACATCTAGGCTGCCTCAACAGAGAGAGAAGCATCTCCAGACAGTGATTCATCTCATCCTAAAGATAATATTTCAGTTAGGGGGAGGGCAATGTGCACAGGTACCTGGGGAGCGTGATCACTCCCCTGACCAGAAGAGGGGCCTTCCTGATGAGCCCTCACAAACTTTCAAACAGCTGAAGTCACATCAGGTGGCTCTACACCACAGCACAAGATGTTTACATCTTGGGCAACTTAAAACTAGGTAGCGGAGGGGCTGACAACAGCAGCCCTATTGCAACAGGCCACCACGCGCAGGCACAATGTAAAACCAGTCCCAAGGGCTCATACTGTTAGTCCACATGGTGCTCCACCAAGAGTTGGATTGCTTCTTCTTTGTAAGAGAGTTTAGGACTGTTGCCTACGTCACCATCATCACTGCCACGTCTAACACAGAGGTTACAAAACCTTGTTCACAGAGCTTTGTAAAGCAGCAGAGTTCTGTGGTTATTCAATTATTTGGCTTTCCCTCTGCAGAAGTGCACAAATACAATGGACCACTGCTGACTAACAAACAAGCTTCCCATCTGCCATTTGCGGGCTGGTCTTCCGAGGCTTTCAGAACCTGCAACTGCTGGAGAAGCACTCTCAGGCATCCTCCGACCATCCAGTTGCAAAGGAACCTCCTGGTTAAGGTGCTCTCTTCTGGTAGGCTCCTTTTCCACACCGCATTCAGAAATCTGTAGCCTGAACTGATCGTTTTTCCTCCGGTTAACTCATTCTGTCCAAAGAACAGGGATTTTATTTCCTATCACAGAGAGCAGTTATGGGAACATTTTTGTCTCCCACAAGGAAGTATTTGACATGCTTACCTATTTAGCAAAAGGGAGATTATCTCCAAATACCACCTTCCCATTCTGAAGCCCTATTACTGAAACTGCTGCTAAGATCTGTAATTAGCAAATGCCTGTATCTGCTGAGGGACCAGTTACACAAACTGTCACAACTATAGACAGCAAACAGAAGGAGTGTTCTTAAGGGTGTTTAAATAAACCCATGAGCACTGGGTAAACTTGACCTCTCAGAAGAAAAGCACTGGGATGTAAAGCTTTACCACCACAGGTCACAGTTCAAAATTGGCACAGCAACTGGAAGGTATTGCCAAACTGAGGCTTTCATTTTCACCTACAGAACCACGCTAATTCCACCATGTAGAAACAGTCTTTTACAATAGCATCTGATAGCTGCTTTATAGTTTAGCCTCTTAAAAACAATCAAAACACCAGAACCTCTATCGTCCAAGAGGACTTGATGTAACAAAAACTCTGACATCACCCCCCAAGGAGAGGGACATTGGTTTTGAGATACATCAGTGGTGAAAAATGGAAATTTCAGCAGTTTGCTCTGCTGCTATTGCTGAAAACTTTGTCTTTCACCTCTATGAAGGTAATAGATTTCCCAAGCATAGTGTTCAAATTTAACAAAATGCAGAAAAGAAACAAAAACCATGATTTTTTTTTTTTTAAACATGTAGATAATGTTTCCAAGGGATCCTTGAAGATCAAAGGCAGAAGTCAGATGGACCAGTTGTGCAGCACATTCAGTACAAGCTTCAAAGCTCAGAAAGCCAGAAGTTGCACAACTGGAAGTTAAATTTGAATTATTCAGCAGCATTGGACTGGGAGGGGCACAGCAGCTTCTCAGTATTTCACAATGGGGACTCTTCTTTATTCATCCTGCCTAATTATATACTGACACTGGAAAATTACATTACAAGGGCAGTAACTTCTCTAAATAATTGTCACTCAAAGACATTCTGCAATACTTTATGATCTCTTCCAAGGCAGGCTATTTGAAGACTGGAAACAGAGTTTCACGTCAGAACAATTGGTCCATGTACAGTTGTCTACAGCATTTTGTTTTCTTCAGCTTTGTGTTATAAAAGTAGCTGCAACACCTGTTGGCCAAAGACACCTCATGTGTGTTTCATTTATCTTTTTGGATCAGCCGCTGGAAACCTGGCCCTGACACTAAAACTGAGATTATGAAAACTGGCCAGGGTTAAGAGCGTTTGTGTTTGGCTTGGTTGGAGTTAACAGAATGTTTTCTTTGTCTAAGAAACTAAATGAAAGTTGCATTTTAGGTCTCAGATGCTTGGGTCTTATCTTGCAGTTTAACCCTTGAACAGACCTAATACAGACTCAGTACACTGCTGGGAACACTGGGGACTGGGCTTCAAGAGCTGGCCATATGATGCTCGTGATTCACTGGTCAGAATGGAGAAGAGCAGAATGTTAGGTGGGTTCAAGCATCTGAGAAAACATGGGATTGAGGAACAGACACAGGTAGTCACTGATGTGCCAAAGTCTATTAGCAATACAGCAAGTAAATTACTTGCTATTAACTAAGAATTAGAATTAACTAAGAAACGTCAAGCTTCATATATTAGAGAGAGACTCTGACCTAGCCAAATTTTCAAGGTCACCAATCATTAAACATTCTGTTTTCTAGTACGAATGGAAGAATGAATACTGAGCAAGGACCTTGAAATGTCACCTGTATGCCTGAATACTCTGACTTTTCAAGATCAGGCCTTACTATTGGAAAGCATCAGGCAAGAATTTAAAGAATAGAAGAGTCAACCATCCTAAATCTACCAAATCAATGAAAGAGACATTCCACAGAATTACATCGAATAGGTCTTGCCAGGCCTTGTTCCAGTTACCCAATCACTCACCCTAACATTTCTGTGGTAGCAAACACTAGATTACCTAGACATGCACTAGTATATATAGCAACTACTCCATCAAGGCTGCTTTGAAATGCTCTTTCAGAGGAAAGAAGTAAAAATCCTGCAATTACTCTTGCTTGAAATACTATCTTTCCAAGATGCTTTTCCAGATTTGAAGGTGAAGAAAAAGAGTGTATCTGAAAAGTTCTGTGGACAAAACATAAGCACAACCATTTAAAAGCAAACAAACAAGCAGTTGCCTTTTTTTTTGTAGTGCTCACAAGCTGTTCTGTTATAGACTTCTCCAAAACAATACTGCACAGGTGAATACTGTTAACCTTGCTGACAGAGACAGCAGAATGTATTTGTATATGCATGCCTATACACAAACTTCATTTATAGACACACTCTTTTAATAAGCCCTGCCTCCTTTTAGAGTAAGTTTTTCAGGTCCTAATTATTGCCTCAAATGTTAAAATGAGCAAGCATGTAATGTTCTTAACCAAGTTGACAGTCTCACTTTCCCGTCATAAAACCATCCTTTAAATAAAACTTTCGCATCACATTCTCCACAGCACACGTGTTCAATTCTCCTTGGTCCCCGTGACACACAATGATGCTCCAGCAGTACCCTCGGGATGGTGTGACGATATATCAGCATAGGTCCTTGAAAGGAAAAAAAACAAAGTGGGTGATCATACTTTCTGTTTAGTTGAATGGCAAGATTAGTTTGATATTACATCTTCAGGCTGTGCTGACTAACTGTGGTTTGCTCATCGGTGCAGATTTGCTAAGAAAGTTCCTAGTATGTGCTATATATTGGAACGGCTTAACACCAAACATCAGCTGAGATTATTTCAGTATGTTGTTTGATCCCATATGGTCTCAACACAGACTAAACTCCTAGTGACTTCAAATGGAAGATCACCTCAACTGCACGTTTCTGGCCAACACTTGTGCTCGAGCTTTACTGTAAAACATAGTAAAAATGAAGTTGCAAAGGGCATAAGGCTAAAGAGGAAGAAAATTCTATCAATCTTTATTTGGCAAATTTTTCTTTTGTGAAAAATAAAAGCAGTTCTACAGATAAGAGAGAAAGAATAATGAAACCTGCAGGCTAAAATATTTCACGTATGCACACCTTTTTGAAGATAACTTACTCATTTCAGCCATTGCCTTCTCCTTGTATTATTCCCTGGTTCAATTACTGAAAATAGGAAACTTTCCAGTACCCTGCATAAGGAGAATCAGACCAAAATGCAGCTGCTTTATGGTCAGTTTTCCATTTCTATCATCTCTTCGAGCATCTGTGCACAGTGTTAGCGATTACAAGTTGTACCATTCATTCCCCAGCAGGAGAAACAGTGCCAGAAATTCTGCTGTGTGTTTTGCTTGGCAAAAAAATAGAGTCCCTCTGGAAAAAAGAAAAGGGAAGGATGGAGGAAAGAAAAGAAGGTACCCGAGCCTGTTACATTATTTTTGTCCTTGTTCAGAACAAACTTTCAAGTGCAAGCAGGCGAGACCAAGTCCTATATAGTCCTAACTTTAAGACAGAACAATAGGAGGATTTAACTGTGGCCATACACTGCGTTACAGCATAACTATAACAAGCTGACAGACAACATTTGTGGTTAACTTTTTTTCCCCCAATCTTCAAAATACTTGAACATTGGAGTAGAAATTAAAGAACATATGTTTTTGTATCAGACTTATAGTTTTGGAAAGATCTGAGGATTCATTTTAAACTTTTGTCAGAGAGTTTCAAACACAGAAAACATTTTTGGACCACAGTCCCTAGTAATGAATCTACCTAGTGACAGAGAATAGAAAAAAATATCTTCTTTTTTAGATCAAAGTACAGCAGTAATCATGTAGCAGTTACTTATGCTACTTTTCATGTAAATTGTAAAGATCTTTCTGTAAAAACAGCCTGTAATTTCTTTTATTTTGTTAGAGTCCAAATTTTCAGAAGATTTTGTGGAAAGAAAATTTTCAGAGAAACTATACTGTCATTTGTGAGTGTACAAGTACCCTCTACTGCCCTCCTAAAGCCAATCACATTCCTTCAACTTAAAAAAATGCAGTAAGATCCCTATGGTGACAGGTGTAGCACACAGTGATAGAGCTGATTCTTCTTTTATTTCACACAAAATAATTTCCAATAGAAATTAAAGTTCTCTGCGTGTAGCTCTCTGATGAAATACCCCACCAATGAATATACTTCTTCCAGCTAGCAACAATTTTAGCTTACATTATAGGGTATTATGATTTGTAAATGGGGTTTTTTTGCTTGTTTTTATGCTTCCATTCAAACACACAACATCCATGGGACAACAGATTTCAAACCTGCACACCTTGGATAACCTCATCTGTCCTCAGAGGATCTTTGCAGTAAAAGATTAGCCTGTTAAAAACTCTGTTCAAGGAGTCAACCTCTGCTGCTGTAGAAGGAGAGTAAAGCCACCGGGGAGCACCAGGCCAGCGTGGCCAGGCAGCAAATCCCACAGGTATGAGGGTGCACCGGGAACCACGGCTGCCCTGCTTTGCACTGGGATTCAAAGGAGCATTCACCCAGGTTCAAAACAGGGCAAGTGAAGTGACAGAGTAAAGACAACAATTGACTTCTGGTGTCCCTAGAGGAAAAGCCTGGCCAGCCAGGACCAACACAGGACTCTGTGTTTAGTCTTTTTAATTAGCTGGTTTTCCTCAGTACCCTTTTAATTATTTTTACATGGCACCCAGGAGGGAGGCTGCACAGAATTCATTTTTCTTTAGGGAAGAGAGATCTTGCGGTCCCTGACAGCATCCCTCTAGTTTGCTTTCTCTAAGACTGGCCTCTTTACTGGTGGAATCAGGGAGGACCATGGGAGTTAATAAGCAGTCGGCCAGATGGTGCCTGTCCAAAGGTGTTGGCTTTGTAGACAACTGGACCTTCTCTTTGGGAATAAATCAGTGATACAGGCAAGCCAGGCTGCATTTCAATCAAGCACAAGCAGACAGACTATTAGCAGAGATAATTACCTTTGGTGGTTTTTTTTTTTTTTGGGGGGGGG
>VZSF01001152.1:826661-855417 GCA_013398295.1 Chionis minor | reverse complement strand
GGGGGGGGTTGTTGTTGTTGTTGGTTGGGGGTTTTTTTGCCTCTTCTCTCTTCCTCAAAATCAGTAGATGCAGACACAGGGAGTGAGAAACAAAGGATCCCCTGGGCTAAGAAGAACAGTCTTCCAAACAGTACCAGCAGAAAGCTAAGTGTTATTTATTCAGATGCTATCAGCACTTACACCCCCACTGCTAAGTTAATACCTATGTAATAACAAAATGGCATACAACAATAAAAGCTTTTGATATCGTAACTTAAAGACAACTTAAAGGCATACGCTATTGGTCTTGTGACCGTTATCATAAGACAATTCGAGTGCTGATGATGCAGCCTTGGACCATAGCAAGAACTATGTTACTACCATCCCAACTAACTTAATGTTCGTGTTCCAATATGGAAAAGGTTTCATTGCAGCTCTGGCCTGAAGGAGGGAATCTACCGACACATCCAAACGTACAGTGTCACTGAGTCTAATTTTACATCAGAAAAACATCTACATGGCTAAAAAAAGAGCATTTCTGCCAACAGAGTATAAAGTAAATAGGATAAGACTGAAGATTTTTTTCCTCAAAAAAAGACAGTTTTAAAGACAGATAGGAAAAAAAAAAAAGACAGATAGAAACTAGGAGTTGGAGTTTGTTTTCCTTTTTGACCACGGACATCGGCAGTACCCTGAACTAGTCACTCCTTCTATAGCCCCTGCTCTGCCTGTCTAAAGGAGATGACACACATTATCTTAGCATGGTGCCTTTGGACCTTAAGGATCGTCAGGAGTAACAATAATTGGACCTACCAAGAAACTCAACACTAATGTACTGATACAAAGTCAAAGACTCGCATGAACTTTCTTTACCCATTCCTCGAAACAATCTGGAACCAATTTGTTATTCCAGAAAGTTCCCTCTGCGTGTAAACACATGCCTTCTTTCAAAAAGCTCCCTTTTTAGACAACACTAGGATCTCTTCCAGCTATCCCACTGACACCACAAGAGGTGTTTGCACTTGGAGAGATGATAGGCAAGTTCCCTCAGGGCTGCAGCCATCGAATCCCACAGTACATTAGCCCCTTCTTTCCATCCCATGGCACAACCATGTAAGCCTGTTATACTTTTACTGTCCTAAAAAAAATAGATAAATTAAGTAGTCCAAGGGTAGCATATTTGTTCCTCTCAAGTAGTAAGAGGTGATTAACTGCTCTTTACTATCTGAAAGGACTTCTAGAGTCACAGGCTTCTGCACAGGAGCAGGTTCTTTGAAAACAGACTGTTCTGACAGCATTGAGGCTGATGGAGGACCGCAATGGCTCTGATGCATTCCAAATTCATATTGTTCCCTGTTGCATCATGTATTTAGGTTCCCACATGCAGAGCCTAACTGCAGGGCACACATCTTTCCAGGAGAAGAAGAAAGAAAAATAAAACAGCTCTCTCCTCAAGTAGCCTCACAAGCAGCTTCATTCCACAGAATCAGTGCAAGGACTGAACTCCAGATTCTTTATGAATCCTAATTTAAAAGGATTTTTTTTTTTTTAAACAGTACTAGGCTAATATGAATAGACTTTTCAGATTCTTCACTGAGTGCAAACTGAAAGCTCCTTTGTAGTCCCCATGTTTATACTTCTTTAAAAGCATCTCTCTCATCTAAGAAACCAAAATGATGCTATTTTCAGTTCAAGCTGTCTTCAAGTTTCTCATGCAAGAGTCATACATAGGTAAACAATTAAGATATCAACACTGTGTTATGTCCAAATCTGCTATCAGGTAGAATAGACATACAGGGAATGTTCCTACACTGAATGCAGAAAACATTTTCTGCAATGTCAAGTAAATCCTCCATGCAGATGACCTACAAATAGCATCATTTGTGAAAAGCACAAAACCAGAAAACTCACTAGCACACTTTTCTATGCTTTCATGCCCTGACACTTTTCTCATCATATTATCCCCTTTTCCCATCTGTGTAATGCCAATCACAGTATAAAAATTCAACTGTAGATAGATCCTTGGAGTCCACATAACAGAAGTCTTGCATAACCACATTAATTCTTAAGTTAAAAATCTGCTATTTGTCTTCCTTTTTCTCCAGCTCTGATAAATGGACATGTCATATGTTCATTAATGCCATTCCCTCCATTTAAAAATCCCATATAGATTTATATTCTGTCTGTCTGTTCACAGTTATATCTCTAACACATTATGGGCCACGGCCTTTAAATAACAAAATTCAAGTACTTGGGGGGGAAACACCACACACGGAAAAGTATTAGATAAAAGACCCTACAACACAATTTATGTTCTTCAGCTTCTCATCACCTGCAGTTTTCTTTTCCTAACAGCACTTGAGCAATGCCCCATCTGAAACAGCAGTATGGATGCAGACCATCAGGCTTGCGTCTTCATGCAATTAAGGTAATGCCTCTGCTTTGTTTATTCACTCCGCTATACCATACATACAGACAGGATAATCTACCCACCTTTGACATCTTGTGCATTATAGAATCATTGAATCACAGACTCATTCAAGTGGGAAGGGACCTCAGGAAGCCTCTAGTCCAACCACCAGCTCAAAAGGTCAGCAAGAATCAGACCAGCTTACTCAGGGCTTTAGCCAATTGAGTCTTGAAAACCTCCAGGGATGGAGGCTCCACATCCTTTCCAAGCAACCTATTTCACTTCCTGACTGTTCTCCATGGAAAGAGATTTTCCTCCGAGCCAGTCCATGCTGATGGTTCCAAATCACCTCCTCCTACATCTGTGCAGATATGTTCCAAGAAGACTCCCTCCATGCTTTTTCCATAGAGCAAAGAGAGGCTGATGAGCCTGCAGTTCCCTGTATTGCACTTTTAACCTTTTCTGAAGATTGGTATGATATTTGCCTTTCTCTAGCCATTGAGGGTGTTCCCCAATCTCCAACACCATCCAAAGATGGCAGAAAGATGGACATGAACCACGCTCTCGGCAGCCTTGGATGCAGCCTCTTTTGTCCCATCAACTTGCATGGGTCAAGTTTTCTCAAGAAATCCCCGACTCTGTCATTGTCCCCTGATGGGACTCCTTGTCCTTCTTGAATGCTTTCATTAAGCACAGAGGCCTGTGAGGCCTCACTAGTGAGGACTGAGGCACAAGTACCCCAGGCTTACGTGTGCCCCTTGCCACTAATTCACCCATGCCACAATTTCCTTGTTCAACTTTTTCCTAATAAGTGAGCAAGCAGCTGTGTGGTGCTTAGTTGCCAGCCAAGGTTAAACCACAACACTTCCAGCAGGCTTCAGAGAGGTTCCGCCTGTGAGCCAGAGACTTCCTCAAGTTGTCTAAAGACTTTCTATGCTTCCTCATCATCAGATGTCTGTAACAAACTCCCATCATGATGTGCCCTGTACTGGCCTATTGCCTTATCATGACCCACAAGCTCTCAACTTGCCTGTCCTCTGCCCCACAACAACTTTCATATATTCAAACTGCTTCTTCACATACAGGAAAACAAGGATTGAGGGAGTTTCCCCTGTCTTTTCTGAAGAGCCTATATCCGTTCGTGGCAGCACTTGTCATGCAAGCTGTCCCACCATATTGAACTTATTCCAAGAGCATTGTAGCTATGTGATCACACAGGGAGTTCTAGTTCCTCTTTTCACCCTGCATTACCATTCCTGAGATCACTCTTGTAGGGGTCACTCTGCATCATTGGCTTCTCAGCCCTGTCCACCAAACTCTTTACAGCTCCTTTCACCAGGTTTTCCAGCCTGTTGGCAGAGATGCTGTTGCCCCACTTAGTTGCATGGTTCTCATCCTTTTGCAGCAGTTTTCAACCCTCAGAGGTTTCCATGATTGCAAAAGCCAAATGCCTCTCAAAGACCCCAGACACACATCCCGATGCTGGATCACAGGTTCCATCAACTCCTCGCCAAGCCGTGCACCTTCACAGGCAAACCCACAGGAAGCCCCACACACTCCACCCTTGCTCCAGAGCCTGGAATCTATTCTTGATACACTCGGTATCTCCCTAGCAGTATCACTGGTGCTCAGATGGATGTGCAGCAGGAGGTGACAGTCCAAGAGACAGACAAACCTCAGCCGACTTTTCACAACGTTCTGGGCCTAAGCACCTGGTAAGCAGCAAACGCCCTAAGATGACTTCAGGTCAATATGGTAGATGGGTGCCTGCATCCCACACATGAGAGATTCTCCAACAGCTATGACCCTCCTAACATCCCTTCGTGCAGAACCATATTTGAAGCTCAGCTGTCTCTGACACCTCCCTTGAAGGGAGGTCAACTTCCTCCCCTATTTCTAGGGCACTGCATCTGTTCTTTAACTGCAGCACAAGCCTGCTGTGGGTGCAGAATTTCAGGGTTTGGGAGAATAATCCAGAATAGTGCAGAAGACCAGCAACCAATTAAACGAAACAAGTATTTCCCTTAATACAGTATTTGTGTAGAAAAAAGACTTTATGTATGTCTACAAGGAGCTCAAAGGATAAAAGTATTTATTCAATTAGAAGACAAAACATTTACAGCTTCCAACAGGATGCACAAATCTCACCCAACGAGTGACTCTGCAAGAACAGCGATAGAAGATTCCCCCATCTGAACAAGTTCTAGCAATCACTGTTCAAGTTCCAAGCTTTGTACACCCAATTAGGAAAAGCATCCTCCCCATCTTGCAACAAGTCATAAACAACTGGTTTGTGAGACGTCAGCAGCGCCATTATCTTCAAAATATGTACTGGTTAACACCAGTATAATCATTTTGAATGTGATACATTTCCATGGGTAAAAGAGACTGAAACAGAGCAAACACTCTGCTGATAGAAGCAGGGAATGAGCCCCACAGCTCACTCCACCATGGTCACATTTAGTACTGAAGCTGCAGCCAGAACAGCAGTGGATACCTCACATTGCCACTACCACCATTAACCATGACCAAAGCTACACAGAAACAAATTATTAAAAATACGCCATTTTATACGAGACTATAAATGTTGGAATTTTATGCCGGATCTGATCACATTACAGACCAGAACTAATTTCCAAAAATCCAGAAGTGAAACTTTTAACAGAACTATACTTTTACAGCCTTTACTTCAGGCAATAATAACCACTATATTACCTCCCAATGATATTAAAGTATTCCTTATGCCTTCTGACTAGCCACAGTGATCCACGAAGACTAGATTTCATTACAAGTTCCTCTGTCAGGCTGTACAGCTGTTAAAAAGCTCAGCTAGGTAAGTAACACAATTTTAGGGTACCTCTCGGCTGCATGTTATCCAAGGTATAGATGACATTTTTAGTGCAAAATGAATATGTGTCCTTATTTATACACCTATTCTAGCAATCATTTGGCAGACAGTGTTAGATACCATCACTTTAGTAGTTTTATATTCTACTTGGACCTATATAATTTTTAGGCATTTGAAATGGTCAGAATAAACCAGCAGAATGGTCCAAAAGGTCAAAGATCTGGTCTGAAACTAGAGGCCATACAAGACAATCATTGGCGTGGCTTTTTGCAGCTACAGCACAGACTAGAAGCACTCTGGTTATCTGTTTGTATATCAGTTTCAACATGTACAGGAATATCAATTACTTTCCAAGGATAGCCCTCACCTTGTTGTTTCAAAAGTGAGGAGTGTAACAGCGCATGTTGATTTTCTTATCCTTCTCACAAAAACAGTCACAATTTAAAATAAACACTAACCTTGCGTCTCTCAGAAAAAAGGGCATTTCTTTACCAGAATATTTTGAAAGTATGAAATTCAATCTAATAGTAACAACAGGTATATTAAATAACAAAGCTTTAGAAAATATATGTAATTAGATGACAAGATAGTCATTTAAGCAGGTATTTCTACTGAATCTTTGCTAGACTCCATGCTTGTCACCACATTAGATGGTGTCCCATGGTATGCATTATAAATGAGGTGATTCATTTCATGAGGTTTATAACCAGTGACTGGAATTATAATCAACAATATACATTAGTGTCTTCTAATATCTACAATATTTTTGAGCCAATTTTGATCTCATGCTAGTTTCATGAGACAGTAACTCCTGTCTTTGTACAGACTCCAGATTTATGCTGGGGTAGGTTAGAAGAGAGCCTCTCAATTTATATTAAGCATATGGGGCTCAGATACGTTTTTAAGGTACACACTAGTGTCAGACTATTTGCATACTACAAGGCACTCATAAAAAAAACAGTTTGGGGTTTGATTGTTTTGTTTTTATTGGCTACTGCCACTAACAAATTGCAACCCTTCCACCTAGCTAAAGCTGCAAGACATTTACTCCCTTAGGCCCCCCAGAAACAGCAAAGGAATGAAACTATTTCTTCACCTGTTTGAAACTACATGCTGCAATACATACAGCAATCCTGGCTCTCTTCTGTAGGTTTGATTTAAAAAAAAAAAAAAAGAGTAGTATTTTCTTACATCTAACATTGAAATCTACCAAGAAGTCTCTCCATTTCTCTCAGCAGATGTCCTCACCTCCAACAGCTGTAATTATTTGAAATGCATCACAGCAACCTTATCCCATAGGTACCTACAGAAGTTTTCTACTGTACATATCAGGTGCATTTCTCTGTTTATACATCGAAGACACAGAAAAATTGTATCTGAAGTTCCATAAAAGTAACAAGAAAAGACTTCCATAAAGTCTGCATCTTGGGGAAAAAATTGTCTCATGTACACCACATTCAGACATTGGGCTGCATCTACAGTAGCTGAAAAGCAGGGTTTCTTATTCACGGGAAATGCCAGACTTCAGCATGAGTGAGACTAAAAGCTAGAGCATTAACCTCTCTATAAACTAGAAATTTAAAGAAAAATTCAGTCATACTAGCCAGTGAAGACTTCCTGCACTCTGCAGAGTCTCAGTGAAATCAAGCCTTGTTAACTTTCTTCTCCTCCTTAAATATCTGCTATCATATTACATATTATTCTCAGTTTTCATGGTCAGCTATGTAGGCTCCCAATATCTACAGCTTTCAATCAGCCCCATTAGGCATACTGTCCCAGAATCACTGACCTTGGGAACACTTCCCAGGTTTGCCATTCCTAAAGTTCTGCTTCTGAAACCCCTGTACCTCCAAGCTCCCTTCTACAGGGACAAGACCAAGCCTATGTGAGAACCAATCTCATTTGTTTCCTGGCACAGGAGCAGAAAGTGTGGAAATTCTAGTTGAGCTATCCAATCCAATAGCTCTGCAAAGGTTTGCCATTCCTAAGGAAGTCTGCTTAGCAGGTTCACTGCACAGCAACAAAATCTGGAATCCTAGCAAGCAGAGTGCCACAAGACTGATGATGCAAGACTTTCGAGATCCTCGGCTCAAAAGCAGAACTAAGAGGTGGACAATTCTGACCTTAACACCACAAGATCTCATGTCAACCCTATCTCAAATCCCACTGAACTGAAATCCCACCAACCTAAAAATGTTGCAAAAATACCCAAAAAAACCATTCCGTGCTTAACAAGGCGATATTCTTCCGACCACATCTAGTGGCATCTGTTTAAATATTCGTCCACACTAAGCAGCATCTTGTCTCAGTGTGTCGTTTTCTGCACATTGATCCCCTGGGCTGAATAGAAAAGAGAAGGAAATAAACCTTTGCAAACAGGAAAAAGTTTTCTAACAAACAACCACAAATTAGCTGAGCTATGTAACATTGTTCAACACAGTTCCAGTCAAAGCTATAAGAGTGATTATTACACACCGCTTGGGAGACAAGGAACAACAAGAACAACATTCAAATGTTATTGGCAGATTACAGTAAGTCCAAGGTATGTCACCCATTAAACTAACTGATAGTGAATCTAAGATTGCCAATACAACACGTTATTGTGGAAGCCAGAAGTGGGGAAACATTCTAACCACTGAAGAGTCCTTTGATTTGGTGGGGGGGGGAGCAGAGGGGGAGCTTCACAAGTACTAAAAGGAAGTATAGCAGAACCATATGTACTCCAAGAAGCTTGAAATGTTTATACTATTACAAGTAGTGATATTGTCTAAGCCACCGAAGTAACACATTGAAACACTTAGCTAGAGAAAGACATTGGTTATGTTTCTCTTCTTATTACTATAGTCATAAACCTAGAGTATTTCCACTGAAGTCAGAGTTTCTGCATAGCAGTGCCAAGAGTACACAAGAGTACCACTATCTTACAAAAATTCTTTAACTTTTCCCAAGTTGAAAGTGTAGTTGAAAAATAAAAAATTACAATCACACAGTAGAAATCTGTAATGATATTAACATTTTATAATCAGAATATGAAGAGCAAGAATGACTCGGCATGAAGACACAAAGGTAGAAAAAACACCATACTTACTATAAAGGAAGAGATCAACAAGACAGAAGCAGCCATAAGCTTCTGATAAGCCATAAGCCAACTCAGAACATTCATTTCATACTCAGGGGCCAAGGTGAAGAAAGAATAAATATTTCTGCTTTTAAAGAAGGCCTTGCAGGAAACCCATGACCAGTCTGAAATGGGATGAATATAAAAAGCACTGAAATTTCATACTTAAAATAAACATAGAAGGTCAGGTGATCAGAAAGACACAGAAGCTGTTAAGGCATAAGCCAAGTAAAACACCTTCTCCTTCATGCCAGAGATTTAAGGGGAAGGGGAAAAAGAAAATATGATTTGGTGGCCTGCCATTGTAAGAAGTGAACAGCAACACAAAAGTCAAGATGTCTTGGCCTTAAAAAGAAGGCTTTACAGCACAGTCACCAGCATTCAGCAAAAGGAAAAAAAAAAAAAAAAAAAACACAACACATTTGACACTGGAGGGTCATAAATAAATTGCCGAGACATCAACTAAGGTGAAGGCCTTTTTGAAGGATATGAAAAAGGCTGGAGGCTATACTCTAGTTACATCAAAACAAGGAAAATGAGTTTCCTAGAACATGGATCAATAAGTGAAGCAAAGGCTACAGAGACACAAGTTGGAATCTTTCATGTGATTTGCAAACTCGGACAGGGATGCCAAAGGACTTAAAGAAAGAGGTTTTAATTCTTTGCTGACCAGTATGATTGGACAACTCTAACGTCTCCTTGTTTGCTTTCTTCTTGAAACCTCCCATCTCCAATTTGTATTAATTGCCTTAAACCACACTGACATCTGACAACTGGGTTCTCAAAGCACTTTAACTGGTATATCCTCGCTCCATAGCCATGCTGAAAAGGACACCACAGTTTTCCATGTTCCTCAGCTACTCCCTATGCACAAACACAGCTCTTCACTTACCACATTCATATGCAGCTCCTACTGCCCTGTGCTTGATTCTCCACTACAGATTTCCATGAAGCAATGCCACAACTGAGCAATCCAGACTCCCAGTACAATAAAGTGCCACACTTTGCCTTCAACAGAGAACGTCTTCTCTATAGCATCTAGAGAACAAGCAGAGATGCTCTTTAAATAAAATACACAGAGGGCTGGACCATTAATCCCTGCCCTAGAAGCTGTATTTTTTGAAGCTTTATTAATCGCCCCTTAAAACAGAAATAAACAGGAGAGCATTTAACAGCATGTAAAACACAAAGAGCATCAGATTTTATAAGGCACACAGAAGTCGCAGAAATGCAGATATTTTGCCTTACACAGCACATAGGTTTGTGCAAAAAGGGCTACAGCATGAGTTAGTCTCAAAAAGTTTGCTAGTTTCAGTAGCTGGCAGATTCTATATATGGGATCCTGCTATTGATACCTAGAATTAAATATACAAGCTACCATAAGACTTACAGCCATAAGAAGAGAGTATAGAGGAGGGCACTGGTGTTCTGGCAATGGTGTCTAATACGCAACCTCAAAAATTAGTAAGGGAGTCCAAGTCATGCCGTATAGTAAAATAGCATTCAGAAGGCTCCCATAAGCGAAACTGTAGACAGTGAAGTCCTTTGACTGTACGAGAAGAGAGCTTCTTTTTAAACCTCCTTTACAAAACATCTTTTTCTTCTGGAATTCCTTTCAAAATACTCTTGGTCTATTTAAGAATCCTCCTCAACTCCCAGAGGCAGAGAGTTAATATAGGAGACTTTCTCTTCAACTGCTATAATACAGCATATAAGGGCCCAAGTAACATTTTCAGCCTTTCCATGGAACATAAGTCTCTATCAGTCTCTATCTATTTCAGTGGGATGATTCTGTAAATAAGCCTGTGAATGCCTACCTTCACTCACATGAATAGTTACAGTGAAGTCCTGCAATGCATGAAGGTATGTCTTTTTAAACGGCACAGGGGACATAGACTTACTAGACTCACCCTAGTTACTTGCCTTGTGCCTTTGGAAGAAGAGACAAGGCTGTACCAAGACACAGCTTTTATAACTACATTCAAAGAACCGCTGCTTTGATCTCAGTCTCTCCGGTACAGTTCCCACCACTCGCATATCCAAGTTCCTCGCACAGCAACGTCCTCGTGATGCATGAAGCAGCACTGTCCCCTTTCCATGTGGCAGACTCGGATGAGCCTTCCAAGGTAGCAGACCACAGCAGCATTCTTCACCAGATACTCACTCTCCTCTGCAAGGAGGCTCTTTTTGTTTCCTACAGCATCAGGAAAGGATTTCACACAAACAGCATTTCTTAAGCTGGAGTGCCCTGTGCTCTCCCTACTTCAAACATTCAGGTCACTCAGGTATTTGTGTATCCCCAGAAGAGGAGGGTTACTGATTTTATTAGCCCACGCACAGGGTCCAGAGTTCATCAGCAGGTGCAGGGCAAAACTGCATTTATAAACAAAGGCCTAAACACTAATTCTGCTCTTACTAGAATCAGAGGAAAAAAAAAAAATCTTCATTGATTTTAATGTGTTGCTACCAGATTACACCCTTCTATTCTATTATCTGCCTCCTGTACCCAGAACTCTGCTGATAGCATTTGATGGCATCTCTACAAAGTTGTAAGGGATGCAAAGATTTTCCCCTGATTTTCAGACAGACATTTGCAATGAACATAGACAATCAGCCATCCCTGAGGTCAGCCAACCCAGCTCTCTGTTACTGAGGTATTGTGTTGCTACCACCTGAAGCAGGGCTAGGGCCTGGAAAAGAAACTTTGAGATTTTATCGGTTTCCAAAAATACTTTCAGAAATATTCTCATAGCTTCACATTTTACTACCATAACCTGGATTTGGAATAACCAGGACTAATGAAATATCTAAAAAATTCCTATATACTAAATACCATGCTGACAATTATAGCGTCCCATTCACAAGAATATCAACTTTCTAGAAATATCTAGCATAACACAAAATAATACACATTTCAAAATGTAAATAAAACCCAGATCAGTTATAAAAAGATGCATATCCCAATGTTTATCAACTAATACGAAACAAGTATTTGCAATACTTGGCTTTTTAAGTCTATGTATATGGTTTATAGAATTAGGAGGTGTTTTACGTATTGAATACTGCCAACTTAATGGAACAATTTTTAGAAACACAATAAAAGAAAGCTTAACAGCTTCAAAACTGGAAGAACTAGGGTCCCTTCCTTTAAAAATTTTTAACAGAAAAGGCTGTGCTACATTATTAAAAAACAAAATCAGGTTTTGCAAATCAATACTTTTATGAAATTTATTACCTACCTTCTTTTTTGCGTTATTAAATGCTGGAGTATCTAAAATGCCTGCTATTCTGCTACTGTAGTACTAAGGACTCCCGTTTGCACATAAAGGTCTGAACTCCACAGTTTTTGCACAATTATTGGTTAGATAAACCCTTAACTACATAGAACTCCTGCTATAGTAAGACAAGCAGAATCTATCCCAGGAAGTAACAGAAATTAAAATACAACTAGTTTAAGAAGACAACAGAGAAAGGAATTACAAAGGTGCTTAAAACATTGGCTTGCCCTTCAATGTATTTGGTGAACTGTGTTGCAGAGGTTTTTAATGAGGATTGATGACCAGCTGGGGTTAATGGCCCTCAGCTGCACCTCAGGCCATTAACTCCTCCCTATCATTTATTAATCCCCAGGAAATACCCTGTACCTCTCTTTTTATTGCTTAATCATAAGTAGCAAGAGATGATGAACCAGTCAAGATCCTGGCATGGTGTGAATGCTCCTGTTCCTGCCTCTTCACACAGCATGTCTTATGTTGTAGAACAAACTATTTAGATATTACCACCTTGAGGTCACAAAAGGATGAAGAAATACATGTGAACAGAGAAAAAATAAACATTTTGCCTGGTGACTGCATTTCATATTTCTTCTTTAGAATAAACATAATATTTATAGCTTGTATACTTTGTGGAATTACACAAATCTGTTAGCAATCCCACTGCTATTAGACTACTGGGGGCTCTTTTCTTTGCAGTTCCAGACATATAATGGGGCTAATGTTCTTATTACTGCTGGTTTTAAAGCAAGAAAATACCAAGCAGATGTTACAACACATAGCCTAAGAAGTAAAAGCACCATGGTCAACCTAAGACACCGCACTCAAGAGGCACATGGAAGCGTAGAATCAAAAGGCTGGAACCCTGTGCTTTCCCTTGGAAAGAGCAGAGCTCTAAGGAGAGTCAGCCCTCCCCTACCCCTGATTTTCCCCACCCAGTGAAACAGATGGTTTGGTCCACCCTCAAGCCCGTATGTCAGCAGAGGATGATCAGAGAGTTTGTGCATGGAGTTAATGTAAGAGTAAGAACGCAATCTTTATGTTTTAATTTTGTTGCAGAGAAAGACTGTACTGGAAATTGGTTTGGCTGAAGAAGGGAAGTGGTATTTGTATGATACAGCATCCTACGGGCAAAAATTATTTCATCTTTCCTGAATATCTCTACTCCAGAATCAAAATTTCTGAGAACACGACTATTGATCAGGACATATCTAAGTAATACACTTTAATTCATACCTATTCAGTTCACCCACTCTGCAAGATGACATACAAATACGTAATAAGCAATCTGAAGATCATCTGTCTTGACTGCATCTTCAGTGAGTAACCCTACATCCTCTTGCAGTGTCATTTTATATCAGCCTCGCGGAAACAGCAAAGAAGGATTATTCTTCCATTTCATTCTTTCCCTTTCTGATATATTTGAACTGCCTATGTTGTGAGGCTTGTGGGGCACTGACATTTTTTAAGTGAATCAGTAAGTTATGTCCTTGCGCCTTTGTGAAAACTCTTACAGGTCAAAGAAATTTTAACCTCCATCCCATGAACACTCCCACTTATTTCAATGGGAATATCAGTGTCAATAAATGCTTGAAAAAATCCAGTCTTTAGCGGACAGGCAGTACTTCAATCCCCAAAGGCTACAAGATGTTGATTACTATTATTCTCTTTAAAGGAAATAAGATCACATTGAGCATCAGACCAAAATATGGATCCTTTCAGGTCACATTTACCAATGATCCATGGTGATATAAATTAAATCAATTACATGTTTTATTTGTATACAAATCAAAAGTTAAATGAATGTTCTGCTGCCCTATTTAAATGTAATTATCTATAAACACACACAACACTTCTTGTGCTCCTTCTTCTGACAATGTCATATTTTTTCTTAGTTACAGGCAGGACAAATTTTGAACATTCGGTAGAATAACCCCCATTTAGAAAGTTAGATCTGAAAATCAACATTTGCTCAATGAAAGTTCTCCTGAGAGCTGGGTGCTGTCAAAATTAGCAGAAGAATCAAGATAAAGGTTGCAAAAAGAGGTAGTATATTTAATTTCAGAACACTTGTTCAGGTCCTTACAGCACCTCAGCTGTAACAGCATTTTCATCAACTTCAACAGGCTTTCGATCAGGCTTTGAGTCGGAATGGCAGTTGATGATAATGGTAGGAGCGCAGACTGATGCCAACGGGCTTTGAATTGGTCCATTATTATGAAAGCTATTTACAAAGAATAAATAAGTAATCCACACTGTGCTATATACACTACCTCAGTACTCATAATAATTAGGCTAGTGTGGCTTACTGACTCACTGGTTTTACCATTTGCACAGCCACTTGATGTCTTGGTGAACATTTTCTCAAACAAATTTTAAAATCTTTTTAAATTTGAAAATCCAAAGATTCTCATGGGGTTTATTAAAAAAAAACAAATGCAGTGGGACCTCTTTTCCTCCTACACTAGTTTCTTTTAACCTAACAGCCAAGCTAATCCCGATGAAACATCTTTACATCAACTGCTTATGTTTTACAGAATGTTTTTTCCCTAATTAATTGAATCATATACATCATCATCACATTTATTAAGTTTTTTTAATTATTAGGTACATTCTCACACATAAGATTTTAAAGATTTGTTTAATGTCATATCTATATATAGTAGACAATTAAATCATTATATTCATTAAAGTTACTCAGTTCTTTTGCTTGGCAGTAGGAGATGGAACTATGAATATGTGTTTCAGTTCACTTTAATACTAACAGCGCACATTGCAAGCTTCAACAAATGTATGTTTTTAAGGATCACTTGTAAAATGTGCTGGACTTCTAATGTCAGATTCTGAACCCTCCTGTTCCTATAAAAGATTTACAGAATACAAGAGACTCCTACCCAGCTATTGTGCTTGCCTCTTAGAATGGGGATGAAATAAGCAGTTATATCCACCTTTGCTTTTGCACTACATTTTTTGTAAAATACATACTTGAACTCAACTGATCATCAGAATGGGCTTCTGCAGAGACTGATGATTAAAATTTCTCGGTTCATGTTATTTAATAGTGGTTCACAATGGTCTCTCCTGTCCGTAAAGGATATAAATATATCATGAAAACAGTGCAACTGAGTAACAATATAAACAAGTTTGCTTTCATGTCATTATAATGACCATACACACTCACAAGCAAACTGTTCATGCAGACATCTATCGAACATATAATAGGTGGTGATCACAAGCCACTGCATATGGTTTGTGATCCGAAACTTCTCTTGAGGGACTTTGCTAGCGTTCATAATTCACAAACCAGCCAGCCTAGGAATTCGAGTTGGTAGCTGAGAAAGGATAAGTTCTAGAAGATAAATCCGCTTGTAGTTGAAAGGAAAAGATGGACATAGGGGCAGCTCAGCCCACGGAAGGTCCTGGACAACAGTCTGTATAGTTGGGAACAGTTCCTAGTTCCCAGCATCCAGTTTCAGATGCTGTCTTACCCCACGTTCCAACCCTGTATAAGGTTGAAATCAGGCACGCATGATCTCTTCTCCCATTCTGCCCTGATCACAAGAAGGAAACCTGACCATCTTGGCCAGAGAGGCACAACGATCTGCGACAACTAGATCCCTAATTTGGACAAATCAATCTGATGGCTCGGACATGTGCCACACCATATAATCAGAGGTCGGTTAGATGCAGCCTTTCTCCTTAAAAGTACAGCCTATAGGTAACACACTTCCGAACTAGTTCCCTTAGGTAAATGCTTGTGACTAACTGGTTGGGATGCATCCCATCTTAATAGCTACTTTGTTTATAATAATCGCTTATTAATAGCAAAGGTTAAGACATAATCATCACAAATGGTCTGAAATACAAACCCTAACTTTGGTATCGTCTAACACTTTTCTATCATTCTGCAGATGACAGTGACAAAACAGAACAAAATACAACAGTAATACAAAGCAGCACTACAAACAAGATGTATTTTCAACTACAAAACTCGCATGCATTTTTAACACGACTAACATGATCTGTATTCAATTCTTTAGAACCCAGCTTGCATTTTGAACATAAATTCGCTTCGCCTTACTCATGGGGAGAAGGAAGAAATCTAATCAAATTCTACCGAGTGTTTTTTCTGCTATAATTTAGTGGTAAAACTGGCAGGCTGCCTAACCACGTCAAAAAGGGATACATTTGAAATGCTGTAACTATAAAATAACAAGGAAGCTCTTAGCCACATTCATGTAGTGGAGACTATGAAAATGTTTACTTGTAATGTGGTTAGCATATGAAAAGATTAATCTAACAGGAAAATACATTTTAAAGTTGTGAAATTGTCTTGCTTGATGTATAAATATTTTATGTAAATAAAAGCGGATTTGAGATTCATATAACATTTATATATTTTTAAAACTAAAGGCATAGCAACTGACTCTGCAAAACGCTTTTCAGTAATACTCTCACTCTGCTATCTACACTAATGCCTTTATTTGTTTATATTAGCTTTTACCCTAATGAAGATGGCGCCGGTGGTTCTCTCTGGCGAAGCTGCTTACTGGACACCATCAGCCTCGATGGACAAGGCATCACTGCGAGAGAGCAGGCGGGTTTTCAGCTCAGTGACTCTGATTGCAGGCTGCAGTGAAAGAAAATTGATGCCAACAGCAGGAATAAGGAAAGGTGACTTTTCTTCATGATTGTGACTGGAGAAGTTTGAGAAAACCGGCGTGACATATAGGGATGCTGTTCTAAGTACGGGGAGCGCCTGAGCTCATTTTCTCAAGTTGTTTTCTTTTTGTCGCTTTCTCCACTAAGTGTGTCACTGGTACAGAAAAGTCATTTTATATTCCTGAAGATTTGGAGAAAGCTTCTAAACTACATGCCAGAGAGGGGTAAAGGGGTTTAGACATAAATGGAAAGTCAGACATTCTTCTTCAGTTTTGACCCAACTTAACTGAAGCTTTTTTAAATTATTTTTGCTATTTGGGACTGTTAACAAATTGTCCCCCATTCAAGAAACAAAACACAACAGCCTGGCAGACTAACCGCCAACTAACAATACCAAGTAATTTTCGTAAGATGCAGACAGCTCCTACCACAACCATTATTTCTGCAATATAAGGGTGAGGTTACGTTGTGGAAGAACCAACACTTTCTACCAAATTTCAAAGCGTTTTCAAAAGTTGTGGCAGACAATGAATGTCTGAATCAAGACTCAAAGCAAAGACCAACAATTTTACTGCTTTGGTGGCTCAAACTCACAAGTTTGTGGAGAACAGAAATGTGCTCATTAAAGAATCAACAAAATTACACTTATTTTATTTGGAGACAGAGAGCATTAAAACCCAACTAAAGAACAAAATAGTCTATATCTGGGTATTGGGGAATGTGATCAGTTACTGCATCTCAAATCACAATTAAGGCATTGGAAAATTTTTTTATTAACTGTTGTTAAAAAAGGAAAATCTCCATGATCCATATAGCTGTTTGATATATTTGTGGATTTAAAAAAGATGCATTCAAACTTAGCATCATAGTATAAATTATTTCTCTGTCGTTAAATCTACATAAAACCTAAAGTGGTAAATACAGTGAAGTCTATACAGTGAAGTCACCAATATTTGTGTCACCAAGTCAATAAAATCAAAGGTGTTACATTCAAATTGAAATATATTTTCCTTTATGGCTGCACAGCCTAGTTCACATAGTGCAAATTTGTGGCTCGTCTGGCCATTGTAAATGTTTGTGAAATTTTGGGGCAGGGGAGAGGGCTGGTGGGTTGATGCTAATACACACAAAGAACTGGATGATTCAAGCACTTTTACAAACCTAACTTTGGACCATTGGGTTGGCCTCTCTCCTAAATGTACAATTATCAGAAGCATTCTGCACCAGCTTCCCAATTTTTTCAAAGGTATATATGTGAGCCAGTACTGAGCTCCAATGGGATTCCTCTGAAAATCAGGTAATGACCTGCCACATATGACTGAAAATCTTTCTTAAGTAGTAAAAACAGCATGGGTTCCAACTGGGATACAGAAAGCGTACCCTGAGAAAGCTCCCAAAAATAGGATCAAATGGAAAACATCAGAATCTCTTGAAGTACCTCTAAGTCTTGAATCTCTACAATAATTTTACCAAAAGGAATACTGTACACAAAATAGATGTCATGGGGTGGAGCTTTACACTTGAAGCAGCAAGAGATTAACACCAACATTTTCACACATTATATACAATCTGAAAGGGGGGGAGGGAGGGAACAAAACCACCTGAACAAATAACCCAATTCCTAAGTATAGATCTGCATCAGTCAAACCAAAGATTGTTTTCTTTTTAATCAGAATAAGAGAATCAAAAATGAAGCAATTTCTTTCTTTTAAATATCAAATGCATTGAAGCAGCAGTAATTTATTTTTATGTCATTATTTCTTTTGATACCATGCAAAATACCATTTCTAAATGCTGGTTTTCTAAAAACATAACCATTAGGATAGTTGTTACATATTTAATTTCATGCTCCAGTCAGCATAAAGCAGTTGAGAGACTGCCAGCCAGAGCAAATTAAGTAACCGGTTAGATAATTTCCTGCTTAATTGAAAGCAGGTAGTTTTTAAAAGTAATAATTGATTTTGTTCCTAATGAGTGTGTAGCTATTTCTTCCTTCTTCTATTCCTGTTATTAAACAAGACTGCACTAAACCTTTGTACACCGTTAATGACAGACACAGAAGGCAAAAAACACGGAGAATACTATTTATTTAATATTTTAGATTCCAGTTGCAGTAAAAAAAAAAGCCACGGTGGAATGGCATCTCAATATTGGTCCTCCACTTTAAGATCATTGCTTCAAGATCTAGTCTAGGTCAAAAGTTCTTACCTTCACGCTCCTCAGGGGCAAGAAGTGAGCCAGCAATCTCAGCTTAGTTCAAAGCTAAGAAGCGTCAATCATCCTAGCAGACAATAACTGACCTCAGGGGAAAATAAATAAATAAATAAATAGAGGTATTCTGGAACTACTCCTTTCCTTTTACTTTTGGGAATGGTCACTCCAAGAGAAAGCTGTGATGCCTAAAGACAACAGATAAAGAAATCTTTGACTGACACCATTTTATGGTTTGGTAAAAAAGGACTTCATTCTCCACAACTGCTGAAAAAGCACCTGTCACAAGCAGTTAATTCACTTGAAAATTATATTTAAAAACAAAAGAATAATTGTTCTATTAAAATGTTTGAACAAAATATTGCATTTTCTGATCTAAAGAAAAAATTAAGATGACTGTGTCCATCTTCTTTGAAAATTAACAAAAGAGAAAGTATGTTCTACATGTGTAGAAAGCATTCCTGCAAGCTTTGTATTACAATCCAATGTTTTGACAAGTTAATATAGGAAATAGTCAAATTCCAGTATGACTCATCTTAGACTCAATCCTCATAACTGTTGAGCACCTGACTGCTTCCCTTCCACAGGTGCAGATATATAAGCAACAATTCCCTGAAGTAAGTGATAGAAAACAACTTAGAGTTTAAAATCAGTAACAGATCTTTATAAAAATCTGGAGCTATAGCATCATATATACATATACATGTAGTAGATTTATAACCACCACAAAATGCTGAGATGATTCTCCCTATAAAAAATCATTGCTGATTTCAGGCTGGTAGGTATTTCCCATATTGCTATTACTGATTATTGAGCCGAGGCAATTAAGACCTGCACCAGGTAGAGTAAGCAAAAGTTCTGCAGCCTGTCAGGAGCTTGATCCATGCATTACTGAAAGTATTATGTGCAGCTCTAAGTATTTAAATCTGGTATTTATTATACAAATCCTTCTTCTGAATTTACAGTCTTACATGCAAAAATTTAAAGAAAAATGCTCTATCCTCACAGAATATAATAAAGATGTATGCAAGGGTATCATAAGATTTGGGGTTATCTTCTTTAGCTTATGCTAAGAAAGTACAGTCACTGGCATTTGCTAGTATGCCAACTGACAAGAGTTTTTTTGGTTTATCCACACTGACAAATCTCTAAAGCAGTTAATAATTTTAACAGCAACACTATGATTTTCTTTCTGAAAATCACAGTTGCTAACCATAATGAATTCTCTTTTTATTTACAGGTCATTAACACAGTACTTATTCATACACAAATGACATTAAATCATGCCTGTATTCTTGATAACACTCACCCCTTTTTCTCATGCGAATACATATATACAAATAGAGCTTAAATTTATTTACATGTAGACATGTATGTGTGCACCTCAGTCTGTAATAGTGTGGTCTAGAATGGTTGGGGAGGGAGGTTAATGTGTTCAAAACACGTATTTTATTCAAAGAAGGAAAAAATATGAGTAAACCATGCAGTTTGTCCCAAGCAAGTACCTGAAGAACACTGTGTCATCATGTACTGCTTTTGTAACATAATCATCACAGGGGCAAATCAGCTCTAAATCTTCCAGAGTTTCTCTGCTTTGGATTAGGAGCACTTCTTGTATCTTACCACTTCTGAAGCTGAATGCTGTTCCTATCAGTTCAAGTTTTCAATTCTCAGAGTAAAAGAAATAAAACCCAACACGCACAAAAATAGTGCAAACCCTGACAAGCAGTAGTATGTCTCATACAATGAAGTCACACATTTCATGTTTACTGCTGCAGTAATTTTCAGTTCAGCAACAGGATTAGGGATGATTTACCATCTCCCCTTCCAATATTTATAGCATTTCATAATCCTCCTTTTGTCTCCTTAGAGATCAAAGAAAATGACCATTAAAACTGCAAATTGTTAGGCTGTCCATCACTGACCTTAGGCCAGGATCATTTACAGATCAAACTTGTGCAAACAGAAGTTGTGGGAAAGGAAGACGGAAAAAGAGCAAAAAGTAGAAATATGACATGGACATGTGAAAACTGGAGGTAGGAGAGGGGGACATGCTTTACTTCATGGTATCCAGACAAATACTTTATGAGAGGTAACTCCAGTAAAGAGATGTGTTGCCTAAGGACAGTGGAAAAACTCTTCAGGTAGACATTTCCAACACCATCCCCCGCCTGAACCCCCCCCAGAAAAAAAAAAAAAACAAAAAAAGATTACATTCTTTATACTTATCCAAATATCATTTACTTAGCAGACATCCAAATTAGTAAGAATTTACATCAACTGACTCGGTCTTGTTAGAACTGTGGACAAAAGATAGCCAATGCTAAAAGGGATCAAGGCTACAGCATACAGTCAGCATTTGACTGCACTTTTACTATACTATATATACACATGTACAGTGTAAGTACACATATATGTAACTTATGAAAATATACTCCACATGTTTAGATTCTGCAGTCTGAAAGAATGCAGATAGAGCACTAAATGCATGCTTTACTTCTGATACCTTCACCAGTCCTTCCACTGTTGAAGACAATGGATGTTTTGCTTTTAGGGAAGACTTTAGAGCACTACATCGAATAACGACTACAGGTCACGACTACATGAGCTGTGGCGGACCACAACAACTACCTCAGCTATTTTTAAAATCACTCCTAATTGACCCCAAGTTACAGGTTCTCAGGTTTCCACTAAAATTGCGCCAAGAGCTCATGGCCGATTAATCTGTAAATATCATCTTATGAGTAAATCTAATTTCTGAATGCCCTTCTGTAAGTACTTAAGTGCAGCTATTCCCCCCCCCCCCAAGCTTTCGAAAGAAAAGGAGTCATTAAAGATTACAAATTTATAACTATAGATTAAGGTCTAATAAATCATAATGACACTGAGTAGGAACTCATATTCAAAACATTCATAATTATAAGAAAAGGTTAACTGATAAAAAACCATGGATGAACACGGTGAACTTTGTTCTGTGGAACAAAGACAATACTGCATAACCAAATAGGTAAAAAGTTTGGAGGGAAATTAGAGACAAGTAGCATAGACCGGTGACCTTCAGAAGTATATTTATGTATGTGCAGACAGACACACACTAATTGCAAGTTCTGTCTTCTTTGCAGTTTCAGACTGCAGTTAATTTGCTCCTAAGAGGGCTGGGGCTGTAAGACCAAAAGTTTCTAGACAAAAGTATAGTTCTAAGCTTGTCTTATCCAAATGACCTCAACCAGAATATTACCATCAGCTGAAGAATTCTGTCAAGTTCTTAGGAAATATAAAGTCACAGCAGCAAAGAATGCTGTCTCCTTTATCAAGTAAGACATTTTAAGAGGGCAGCCTGGCTGATGGAAGGTCTTTAACAGATCAAGATTAATTACAGCTCCTAGGAAAGAGAATAATCCTCTGTTCTTGGTCCAGTTCTAAGAACAAACTAGCTTGGAGAAGTCTGCACAAAAGCTAGAGTAAAAGTTAAGATGCCTCTTGGAACACACCATGCTTAATCTTCTCTTTTTCTGAGAGTTTATAGTTCTGATCAGGTGACCCTCTGTATTGTCTAGACTTATCTGTCAGTCAACCTAGAATCATAGCTGCAACATCTGAAAGGAAGATAGAGAGGGATAATGCTGCTGATTTTCTACAGAAACTGTGGCCAAATCGAACTTCTTTAAAATGTTAAATACAGTTTTTAGTCTAATAACTAGAAAAATAAAACTTAACTTCTGACAGTTAAAAACTTCACAAAAATCCAGAGCAAGTTCCACACAAAGGCTCTGACCTTACAAGTTGACTTGTGCGGAAGGTCATAGTTAAGGATAAATCAATTTAAAATTAAGCACTATGGGTAGACCTACTTTCTCAATGATTATTAATCTCAAACCACCTTCCCTAACCAACCGTACGAATGTATCCCCCACAGGAAAAGAGATGGGGGGGGAGGAGTGCAGGGAGAAGAATACGTCAGAGGAGACATGAACTCCAGCACACCATTTATCATACAGTAAGGTAACCAGCTACATAGTTTTCACTTTAATATTTTAAATCTGGAACCACTGGAAATGGTGGTTCCTAAGAAAAAATAGTGCAACACGGGCTGGCCAAACAACAACAAAAGAGTCTGTATATATGCTATTAGATCCCTGAGGGCTTAAAGAAAAGTACCTTTTATCTCCTGAAGGAAGAACAGAAATGTTTATAAAAACCCAAACAAACCAACCCCCTACTGAATAAAATATAGCTGCACTGTGAAAAATTGATCTATTCTCCCTCCTCTCTCAAACAGCTACACTGCTAATGGTCTCAGCATTTAAGGGCCCCGTTGGCAGGAGTAGCTACAGCTCTCTTAAGACAGGATCATAGTCACCAGCTGGGCTGTGCTGCAGAGCCTACACTTCCCTGTGGTCACACAGGATGTCCTTCAGGGTAACCAAGTTAGCCTCTGCCCCAGCGTTATACAGAGTTCCTCCTGATCAGCTGGCTTCACCGGCCACTCAATGGTTTTCTCTTAGGTGAAATGGGATTTTGGCAATCTATCACATGGCTCAGTGCTCAGAGTCTGTGCCCACAGGTACCGTTGGGCAGAGTCAGGCAGGTGTCCGGGGAGCAGCTTGCCTGGCTTTTGTCTGCCCCTACTTTACGTACGATATGGATGGGTTTTATTGACTTGTGCTGTAACACAGTGTTTGAGGGTACCATATGCTGTGCCAGACCAGAGGAATAGGAAACGGATCTTGCAGGACTGAATTCCAACTCAGAAATGAATAGTGTCATCCTTCCTCTGGGACTGACTCTTTGGCCAGATTATAGGGAGCAATCTCCTTTTTCCTTGACCCGTACTTTCATATTGCCATTGGCCCCTATCTCATCCACAAAGGCAGGAACTTCCAGACAGTAGTAATCAAGTTGTTGACAGTCTTGGACAGGAGTCCTTCACCAGAGGGAACCTCCCGCTAGTAGTACTTCAATTGTGTACATCCTGAATGGGATTCGGTTGCTAGGGTAACCTAGCACAACCAGGAGCACAACCTGGTTGTGCTCCAGACACGAAGGTCCCAGACAGATATCCAACGTGTCCACGGCATGGTAACTGGATAGGAGGAATGTCAGGAGTGGTGGATCATCCAAAGACCCAGCAGAAGAAAGTGTCTTGGCTCTTCCTTTGAAGAGCTCTATTAAGATTGGTAGCCTTTTTTCCATAATTTGAGAGCCACGTGGACTATTACTAGCTTTAACTATAGATAAACTGTATCCACAGGGTTGTTCATAACCTGGGAAAAGGAGGCCTGTGCAAACCCTGCAGGAAGGACAGTATGTAGGACATGAAAAGGGAACTTTATAGCCATGACGTGCCATCTCAATCCACTGACATTAACATACCAGCTTTAGTTAGGTGTACAGGCCACCTTACCTGAAAGGAACATAAAAATTATGTGTGTTTAATAAATTGACTGGAATTTCAAGGTTAGAATGCTTAGTTTCCTGTTGCTGTTAGTTCCCAGAAAATGTGCGTTATTTAGTTATGGGATTTTTCCATAAATTACTTCATTTTAATTACATTATTAGTAATTAAATTGAGGGGGGAATAATGTATACATACATGTGCACAACACACAAAAAACACGTTTTCACACAGTTAACACAGTTCATAAACTTAATATGAACACTCTCATGACTAAGCCCATGCATTGGGCAACTCTAGGGACACAATGACACATAATAAAAATGTGCTATTTTTCATTTCTTATCCCAGTTTAAAGCCTGGAGTATAACTCTCATCCCTGGGCCTCCTTTCACCTCCTTACTCACAATCAACAATAAACAGAGATCTAAAATCCTGTCCATTTAATAGATTCTCTCCAGCACCACCTTCTCTCTAAGACCATCTCACAAAACAGTGCTCACACAGACGATGTGGAGCCAAACATGAGAGGTGTGCACTTGCTGCACTACATATAACCATCCCAAATTACTAACTGCATATCTGACAGGGAAATTTCTTCTGCATCCTGAAAAATCTGAAGCAAATATATTTTGAGTAAACCACAGTAGGAGACTCTGAACTGACACTATCGTGTCTTCCAGGAAAAAGGCAGATCCCGGACTACCCTATAGGTGACATGGGTCTTCAGTCTTGGACAGACTGAAATAGTCCCGAAGTTATCCTAGGGAAGAGGCTAGTACAGGTTACTTGGTGTGTCAGTAGGCTTGCCACTGGGAAGCACAGCCGAGTCCTCAACTCATGCACCTTGCAAAGAGAGTTATGTTTTCTCTGTGAACACTCCACTGGAGCTTCTTCCTCCATACTATAGCTCGTAGCACAGGCTGCCTGAAAATACATCCTTTAGCCCTCTACCTTCCTGAATAGGGCTAGAGGGCTCATGATAATCTAACCCCACAAAACAGGATAAGAACTTTTGGCTTACTGGCACGCAGCATCCCTTGGCCTTGAAGCAAAAATGAAGAGCAAAACTGGTTCAGGATAAGACAGCATGTTTGAATATATTCTAGTTATCAGAAGCATGAGCCATGAAGCCCCAGTAATACAAACAAACTCCAAAGATGAAAAGAAATTTCTGAGTCTAACTTAGACATCTGTCACTGAGGTACCCAGGTAAGCGTTTTGCACTAGTGACAAAGGAAGCATATCAAAGACTGTATACAAATCAATAAACAGTTTCTGGCACATGAGAAGCTTTCAATATAATGATTTGTTTTATTCTTACATGAAGGGATTCTTTCCTTCTTGAATAAAGCACATTCTATAGAGGCAACTGAAGACTATGCTTCCCATATTTCTTTATCAAGTTGCTGCCACCATCACAATATACAGCTAGTCCTGTTTTGGAAAATGGGAATTGTTTGTTTGTATTTCAAATGGATGAGAAAAGCACAAAAAGCTTTGAACACGTCTCATAGGCATGTTGGCCCACGCTACTTCACCAAAAGAAGTCCTCCAAGTTCAAAACTGACTGCCAAGGCTGCATACATGACATTTGCTATTTCAGTTCCTACGGGAGGGTCCAGATAAGATCCTTATGGGTAAGGAATAATGCTAGACAATCTCTAGCCAAAGATTTCAGAGAATTTACTTTTTGGAAGTACTGACAATGGCCCTGATCCAGTAAAGCTCTAAAGAACATAATTTAAACACTTTGCTAGATCAGAACTGTAGCATGCAATGGAAGAGGACACAAATATCTGACTATTACAAACCCTGACAGGGGGAACACGCAAGCACAGTTAAAGTTCAGTACTATGGTTTTTCCTATAGTAAATTCCCATGGACCTCCCCCCTTACCCATAAGAAAAATTAACGGCAAAGTGTCAGGGTAAGGACCTAGTCTCAAACACAATCCCCTTGTGCTACTGAGTCTCTCCCTATAAGCTTTCCTCTCAATGCTTTTAGTGATATTTTCTGCCTGATCACATTTTAGCTTACGCATCTACACATACAACACCAGATAAAGTCAATCTGCAGATACATCACAGGTGATGAGTTGCAGATCAAGAATGCTGAAGCAACAGAGGCACCAGGGTGAGCTCCATGCAGAGCCAATTCCACTCTGAGTGAGTTCATTAGCTCAGGCTGCATCCCAGACCACTGCAGATTCACAGCCATACAAGTACTTTCATGCAGCATGGAATCTGTTTGCATCTCGTAGAGCGTGCCCGGTTTATCCCTACGCTGTGCTCCCAGGAGAGCTAGACAGCAAAGTCCAGATGGATTTGAGAGGCTCTGGGATGGAGTTGGTGCTATTAACGCCAGATTGAACTCAGTCTGAGCCCTTGGTTGGGCACACCACCAACCCAGCCTGGACGCAGGACTGTAGCTGAGCTCATCCCTGTGCACTATGGAGCACAGCACGCAGGCTGCGAACGGTGCTGCTGTGTTCAGGCTGAATCAGCACCTCCAGTTGGGCACCAACCACGATCAGGTGCTGGAGCGTGTCCAGCAAAGGGCAACAAAGCTGGTGAGGGGTCTAGAGAACAAGTCTTATGAGCAGCGGCTGAGGGAACTGGGGTTGTTTAGCCTGGAGAAAAGGAGGCTGAGGGGAGACCTTATCGCTCTCTACAGCTACCTGAAAGGAGGTTGCAGTGAGGTGGGGGTCCATCTCTTCTCCCAAGTCAAGCAATAGGACAAGAGGAAACAGCCTCACGTTGCACCAGGGGAGCTTTAGATGGGATATCAGGAAAAATGTCTTCACCGAAAGGGTTGTCAAGCATTGCAACAGGCTGCCCAGGGACATGGTTGAGCCGCCATTCCTGGAGGTATTTATAAGACGTGTAAAACAATCCTATGATTCTATGCAGGGTCAGGCCTCTGCATGGACACTGGTTGTGCTGGGTTCCTCAGCACTCCTGATAACAGGAACACAGTGTAGACGCACCCAAACAGGCACAGATCTGGTTCAGCAGGACTTAATGCTTGGGTATACTTACGCTTAACGCTTTATATAGGGTAAGAAAGCAGCTGGACTGCAGCCAGGCTGATACTCAGGGCTAGATGTTCCAGACTCACACTAGCTCCTGATGAACTAATCAGACATCCTTGCAACATACTCTTTAGCTCACATCAGAGTTTCCACAGGCAGCATCCCTTACCCCTCACACCAGTTTGCCGTGCCTCCTATGTACAAGATCCAGCTCTCCCGGCTCTGCCGAGTCTAGGTGCAGCTCCCCAAGAAAACACATTATAGAAAGGTAAGATGTGAAGACGTAGAAGGCAGAGCCTGAGACATAAAAGCATCACAATAAGGATGCAAAAGAAACCCCCCAATTAGCAAAAGTTACTCCAAGTGCATCAGAACGGATAGGCTACGACTGCATTACACAGAGACCATCTTTATATCAACATGCCAGCGTGCCAGCCTGGTTCTTTCACATCTAAAGCATTTGGTTACAATGAGTTATAATTTGTTATAACAATGTTAATAAATTAAGAGCACAAAGGGGCAATTACAATCACATTAAAACATTCTGTAATTTTGGAAAATTAATGTTTCACTAAGCCTTCATTTTTACGGATAAATTGAGTCAGAACTGTGCTGTTCCTACACTGCGCTAACTAGTAACAGTGTTAAGCTTTTTGGAACCATATGGAAAGCTATCAATTTTTTTCTTAAGTAGGATTCTCATCACTTTGTTTAATATCACTGCAAATTACACAGGCTAATATTTACAGATGGTTTCATGTAGGAACTGTGAATCAACAAACTGCAAGGCAATAGGTAGCAACTTTTCATTCTCAAAGGAAGTGGTGTGAGCTACCTGCCAGACAGCTGCGCAGAAAACCAGGAAGCTCTCTCACTTCTAATCCCCCGTTTGACTCAGTGCCCCTTTGGGACTTTGGGAAGTCACGTGGGGCCAAACCCAAGCACGAAGTTTCATGCTTCACATGAAGTTTCTGAATCACATACATGCAAAAAAACCCCCCGAACAACCAAACCATTAAAAATCCTTTTTTAAAAAAATCACGGGATTGGCTTCAAAAGTCACAAAGATCTTTTTAGCGTTATACTGCAGGTTCATTTTATTTGTCTCCCGGTGCTTCACATTGCAGTCAACTCAGACTTGAAAAGTTTGTATTATGGACACTAAAGATAGAAACGTATCTATTTGATCAATAAAAAGGGATATTCGCAAAGTTTGACATCAGCTCCAGGTGTTTCACAGAGACTTTTTAAGTTTCTCAGGTGAGTGTAGAAAGCCTACAGCTTTTAGGCTTTCAAAACAGTATCAGATTTTCGTGTACTTGACCACACTGCTGGGGAAAAAAATGGTTCATGCTTGGGCAGCTAAAGAGCAAACAGTTTTCGGAAGCACTCGGCGCACACCAGTCTGGTACCGCTGCTTCCACACAATCCTTCTCCCACCGTCTCCAAAAGGGTGCATCACGCTAGTACAAGGTGCAGGGAAGAGCACCAAAACGATCCGAGCCAGAATGGATTCCACATGGGAGAGGTTAAAGGAACGCGTTTTCTCCAGCAGCAGTGAAAATAAATAAATAAAATTTAAAAATAGCAACCAGGGAGAATATGGTAGAGATCAGCAAAATCAGTAATAGCATCAAAAAGGTGAATGTGGAAGTTACTTTCTTGCAACACAAGAATTAGGAAGTGCCAGTTATAATTATCAGCTGGCAGATCTTTTTTATTATTATTATTTTTATTTTTTAGAGCGACTGAAATGAGTTTTCTGTTCATATAACACCCAACGAAACCGTGGCACCCGATTCCCCCAAATGACGCCCCCCCTCCTCC
>VZSF01001152.1:815639-825655 GCA_013398295.1 Chionis minor | reverse complement strand
GGGGGGGGGGGGGGGGGGGGGTGTTAAGGCTCAGAACGGGAAAATCAGATTGTCCCTTAATGTAGGTTGTTAATTACATAGATCCACTCTTTACATCAGTTGCAGTGGGGTCGGGACAAAGACCACTCGGCAAAAGCCAGCATAGCGGTTTTGTGGCCCAGCAGGAGATGCGGGTTGGCTTTAAACATAAATTTCTCTCAGTAAATTCATTATACTCTTGCAGAGCGCAACGGGTTTTTTTGCAGTGAATGAACTGCCCCACCCCCCTCCCCCACCCCAAGTCCGTCAGTCAGAAACTACAGCTCCTCTGGATTTTAGCTCATCGGGCATAGCACAGCACCTCTAGCTGCGGGCCTCAGAGCTTGCATGTATGGGGGAGCTTTTCCAGGCTGAGGAGGAGGAGGAGGAGATGTGCCATTAGGTTCCGCTATCGGTAAAATCTTCGAGCCACTTAAATTAATGACACAGTTTCCCGTTTCACTTCACTTGGCATTTGCAGAGTAGCTGTTTGTGGCCAGGCAGGTGGGACGCTTGCAATGGTTTTCATTGTAATTCCGCTTATTTTAATTCTCCTGTTAATAAAGTGGTTCGGGCGCGTAAGTTCTTAGGGAAGAAACGGAGGTCGAGTCCAAACCCTTAGGGGTAATTACAACCGCTTGCAGCCATACAGCAGCCTCCGAAGGCAGCAGAAGCTGTTGCTGAGATGTCGCCCGTCAGCTTGCAGACCCTTTTACCCCAGCCTTGTCGCAGCGAAAGGCTCAGCCATCCGAAGGAGCGAGAGCAGCGGCGTGAGAGGAGGCACCTGGAGAGCAGGAGCCCCTGGACACAGGGCTGGGGTGGGTGACGACCCCTGCAGGGACGGGGCGCAGACTCCCCAGGGCCAGCCACCGAGCGGGGGGGCTGGGGAGGAGGAAGGACGAGGGAAGGGGACCCCTGCATCCCAGCCCTAACGCCGAGGATGGGGTTTTTTTAAATCAATCTGAGCGGCGCAGATTCTGTCTGTGGGCAAGGTGAAAGCTAACCCCCTGCAAAAGTGCCCCTGCGAAGGGACCGCGCAGTCAGCGTCACCTCTTGGGACCGATGGCATCATTGGCAGGTGTACAGCTTAGGTGTTAGGACGGGCATGTGCGAATCCGCGCAAACACCGATTTATCTGAGGTCAGCCAGGACACACGCGTGTTGCAGGATCAAACGCTCATTTTTCTCCCCTTTGCTGGACGCTCAGGAAATTGGAGGGTGGCAAGTAAGCCCAGTTTATGTAAATACGGTTTTAGTGTGAGGCTCAAGTTAAATCTTTCTGATTTTAACTGCCCGATGCGATGTTTAAATCTAAGTGACCTGTAACCTTTAAAATCTTACCGGGATTGTAACACTGCAAGATTTTGATGACTGCTTAAGGGAAATGAATCTGAGAACAATCATTGACAGTCAGCCGTCTCCACGTCTCCACTAGGTATATTTGCAGTAAACGAAATAAATTCCAGCTGGTGGGGGAAGGGAGAGAGTGTCCTGAGAAACTCGCTCCTCCGCTCCCATTGATCATCACCTGCGCCGGACTTCATACAGCAGTTTAATCCTATTCTCTCCCTCAAAGGTTTCAAGCCTCTGCAAGATCCTGACTGCTAGGGAACAAAGACTGGTATGTGGTTCCCTCAAAGGTCAGTCATTAACCTGCCCCAACAACAGTTTTAGGAAGATCAAGGCAATGAAGAAAAACTAAGAAAAAGCACTTTCACTTTGGAATGAATTGTTCAAAATGCCCTCATACATTCAGTTTTATTCCCTTTCAGCTCCGCACTTTTTAGTTCCTGCACGTATTTATTTCTCATCAGGAATAATGGCAAGATTTGCTTTCCCAGAGATTTGACCTTAAGTTTATTCTAGCTACAACACTATAGACCATTTCATCAATTATGAATGTACTCATGTGTATAGAGGAACTGGTAAGCCAGCTCAGTAATGCTACCTTGTTCTGGAGACTTACCCTTATAAATAAATTAGAGGCATATCTTTATGAAATACTAGAAAGAAATAGAAGACGAAAGAGAGAAAGAAAGAAAGAAAGAAAGAAAGAAAAAGAAAAAAGGGAAGGAAGAGAGGAAGGAAGGAAAGGGAAAGAAAAGGAAGAAAGAAGGAAATAGAAACAAGAAAGATGGAAAAGAAACAAAAAACCTAGAAACCATGTTTTTCTAAAGATAAAAGGACAGAGGCTAATATCAAAAGTGGTTTCTCTGTGATTTGTATTTCTGTGCCTGTGTGTCTGTATGTGAGACAATATACTGGACTTGCAGTAGCCAGACTATCAATAAGACATTTATTTCCATAAGTTATTGATGACCCTTTAGCTCACAAGTGACAGGCCAAAGTAGAGCCACGAGCAACTTCTGAAAGGTCATCAATAACAACTGAAAATAAATGTTTTATCCAGTGCCTGCCCATTGTGTGTCCTGTTTATGCAATGCCAGTTTAAGTTTCATCTGGCACAGTTTTTAATGGGCTGTAACTACTCTAGTTTCTGTCTGAAGCAACCAGGTCTTCCAGCAATGGAGGAAGGAGGGGACACACACACACCCCCACACACACACCCACACACACACACGCACACATATATATCCCCGCTTGCTTGCTCACATGCTTCATGGAGTACCTTTTGTCAGAAGCAGAGGTAGGTGAAAGCATGCATCTCTCAGCACATCGGGATGAAACAGTACCCTGGAAAAGTGAAAGGAGAGACTGCCACCTTACTAAAACATTAAACGCCGTGGAGAATCCTGATGCTGCAAGTGTAAGATCATTCAGAAGAAAGAAGATACAGAAGGGACAGGGAATAAGAAAGGAGAAGCTGAGATGCAAGGTTGTAAATAAATCATACCTCATACTAAGATTACAAATAATATTCTATTAATGTGTTTCTCATAATAATTCATACCATCCTGCAAGGAAGATTGATGCATTGTTTGTGTGTTAAGGAGTTCCTGGACGCAAAAGAAAGCTCTATTAGGAGCTATTACTATTAGGAGTCTCTTACTCCCAGTGGAAAAAGACTGCACTGGACACTGAATACAACCCAGTGGGGACCAAAAATTTACCTTGAATAACCATCACCAGTAACCTCAATGTCTTTTAATTAAACTTTTGTATTTAAAATCTCAAATTTTCTTACTCTTTTGCAT
This sequence comes from Chionis minor, assembly GCA_013398295.1. Classification (NCBI taxonomy): domain Eukaryota; kingdom Metazoa; phylum Chordata; class Aves; order Charadriiformes; family Chionidae; genus Chionis; species Chionis minor. Next base: position 822,482 of record VZSF01001152.1, on the reverse strand, counting down.
TTATGTTTTCATCTTTTAAAAAATACTGGTTTGCAACGCAATTCTCAGGAGCTTGAAGTATTTCGAGAGGTTGGTTTGAAATAAGGTAATGACTTTGCATCCAGTTGTGAAACTTCTGCTCACTTGAGCAGTCCTTATACCCACATCCTTACTCAGGCAAATAAGCCCATTAACTTCAAGACAAACTTTCTATATGAGCAAGGATTTGTGCTGCTTTTCAAGTCAATTTCTCCATGGAGGTAAATTAAGAGATTTGCTTGAGTAAAACTTAGCAGTGCTTTAAAGTGTTGAAAGAGCATGTTAGTGGAGCAAAAATTACCAAAATAAATGTCATTAACACTTCAAGGTAAGTATGTGGAAACATACTGGTATTGAAGACAGGTTGAAATAGTTACTTAGCATAAGCTGTGTGATTCCTCAGAATATTCTTATATATGCACATCATTTAACTTTAAGAAAACAAAGTCTAAACTGTAAAAAAATTGCACGTTGAAGCATTTTTAACAGCAATTTTGAATGTCTTTAAAATACTTTCACATAGTTTGCCCCTTGCAAAAGAAGCAAAAACATGAAGAATTGCTATACAATTACTCTAAAATGGAAAATAACATCCATTCCCATTTCTTATAAGGGAAAATTAGTAAGTCACAGAATACGCTTAACTGTGACGAATTGCAGTTCATGGATCATTGTCCAGTATTCTCCTTACATCCATCTTTCTTTTTTTTGCATCTCCAGCCATTTGCACGCTGCTATATATATATATATCCTCATTTAAATTCACTGTGCTACACAGTGGTTTTCAGTAGACAATCCTGTTGTCCTATTAAATACATAGGGTCATTTTAGTACATACTATTGTTGGAATTGAAACCCATGAGTGTTTAAGTCTGCCTAAAGGAGACATTACCCATCTTCAATTTTTTTTCTTGCTCTCTAAACACAACATCCTGCAAGAGCTGTTTTCTGTCAACAGAAGCTGAGGACTCTTGTTTTCTTAAGTGACAACTTTCTCAGAAGCCACACAGGCTATAAAGAATGATCACAGAAAGCATCCTACCACAAATTAATACAAAACTCATCTTTTTAGCAGACGGCTTTTTCAAACGCACACAAGTACTTCAGCAAATTAAAACGGAGCTATGATCCTATAAATAATCTCCTACTACTCTACTGTTTTTTGTGCAGGATGGAAGAGAAGAATGAGGAAGAACCCTTTGCTTGTTACTAAGCGCTTGGTAGAACCTCACATGTTATGGCAACAGGAAAATAGCAGGTAAATAAATAGATAATAATAGGGTTACACAGAATTCGGCATGCATTGGAAGTGCACGGTGTGGCCCATAAACAACGCGGTCAGGGGATGTGAAGATACATTGAAAACCTTCTCCCCCTTCACGTACAACCACCAGACTTGAATTTCTGGTTCTTTCTAAAGTCTGTTCCCAGTGATGTGACTTGAACCAAAACGACAAACATCATTTTCTGTACTGCTTTAAGTATTGGTCAGGCTGTCAGAAGCATGAAGCAAAATGCAGAATTGTATATTAATATTTGGCAAGCAGGTGATACCTGAAAGTAACACTGGTCCATAAAAGTACTTTGAGAACCAACTGACCACAGTCACGGAAAACATCGGTGCATTTGCATCAATGCAGAGCAAGAGAAGGTCTGTCCGCCTACCTTGGATGTCCCTCTGCTGTGGAAAAGGCTGTCTTCACAGTCAGGGAGAGAGGTGATGTCNAAAAAAAAAAAAGGATAAACCCCAAAGACTTTGAAGAATACCTTAAAACACTCCTGGAGAAAAAAAATAACAAAGGTGTTAATATTAGCTTTCAAAATATAAAATGTTGTTTTAGTGCAAAGTATTGCTGTTGTTTCTGCAGGGGTTTTTTGTGGCATGAACTTAGACTGCTTTTGCTGATGAAGCTCTTCAGGTCCCCTGAAAATAAATACCAGTATCATTGGTGTAATGATAACATATGCAGATGAGCATGTACACATCCAGATACTTATTTAATTTAGGTCGATTTGCTCATTGTCCCTGTAGGCTGTATTATTTGTGTGATTATAGAGCTCAATGCAAACACATAACAAACATGAAAATAATACAAGGTGGTATCATACCATCACTTTTCAGGCAGATTAGCTGAGGATTTCTCTCTACAAACAAAGGGCATGACATTGCACATAAATCTGATCTAAATCTACACAAAATAAAATTAAAGTTAAAGTTAAGACTCCAAATTCAATCTGTTACTATGTAACTCAGTTTAATGTAGTGTTCCTCAGGAAGCTGCTCCAAATACTCCTAAATTATTTTCCCCTTCTCCAGAATAAGCATCTTGATTGCTCCTATTTGGACCACACTGCAGAAGGTTGTCAACACGAGTTATCTTTCTTGCCACAAGCTTGCTTCGGTCAACGCAGAAATCTGACGTTCCCCAACAAACCCAGCGTTTCTGGTCACCTGAGCAAAGCAACCTCCTTAAATGACGTTAGCCTTCAGCCGACATACAACCACCAGCAAAATGCCGGGATGTCTGTCAGTGACACACCAACGTTGTCTGCTGCCACAGCCTGTGGAAGGGAGGAGGAGGAGGAGGGTTTGCACGAATTTCTACAGCACAGCCATGCTGGAGGCAGCACAGCAAGAAAAGCTCTTGCAGATACTAACCCCATTGCAGTGTATTTTTGGTTCTCCCCACTAATTGAGGTAAAATATTTCTTTATGCACTTATTTCTGTATTTGTGTAAAAAACAATCAAGCCACACAGAAGGGTTTTTTTTAATCTGTTCTTATCTGTCAAAAATGTTTGTTGTCATGTGTTTTTTTGTAGCATACGAAGCTGAAGGAAAGCATAAAGAGGTGGGCAGGAGTATGCTCCTGTCATTAGAAGGATGGTCTAAGCTGGACAACTCTATGAACATGCAAAAAAAGAAAATATCTCTTGTCTGTGAAGAGCTGCTGTGAGCAATCAGCAAACATTTTCCTTTTTATTCTATATTAAACTTCATGCAAAGGGGCCAACGGGGAGGTGAAGGTCTTGAGAATCTCTTAGGTTTTCTCATGAAACAGAAAATTCTGTTATGACCACAGACAGTGGTGACAAGCAGACTAAGAACCAGAGAACAGGAAAAAAACCCCACCACATTAAGTGAAGTACATGAGCTGTATTTAGATTTTGGATTTGAGGAAAATAGGGAGAACAGTACTGAAGACGATTCATGCTATTCGGGGAAAAGGTTTGCATTAAAAAGAGTTTGCAAGAGCTCTGATGATGAATCGTCCCTGATGATGAGTGGTATCAGGAGACATGCATTTTGGTCTGTTGATAGTCTGCAGGGTGAGGTGAATTCTCTGTGCTCCCCAAATGCTTGATGGATCTTCCCTGACCCATTCGGAGGACGCGTGGGGTGTCAGTGTAAAGGAGCCCGCAGTCTCACCTCCAGCCTGGTGTCCAAGGGGACATGAGCCTGTAGGAATAATAACCCAGTAAAAGATTTGCATATTCTTTCCTCCATCTCACTCCCTCACCCAATTTTTCATTTCGTATCACTATCCCCTGTTGCCAAGAGTAGTTTATCTATGGTGTTTGATAAGGGAGCACTAAACACATTATAGTGCTATTTTAAATGACATCACAACTAACTAGATATTTTAATTGAAGGTAAATAACCAACATTATTGCCATTTGAATGATAGCAATAGTGGAGAGTAATGGCACCACTGAGGAATCAATTGCTATTTCCCTCATAAACCATAAACCATTCAGAGATTTATAATGCTTTTTTAATGATCAGCCCTTCTAGGTGTTGAGCAGCTCCTTTGAGATCCTGAGTCTTCTGGCTGCCTGCTGAAGTCAACAGGAATGGGGGCAGGGGGTCTCAGTATCACATATCTTTGTGCCGACCAGGATGAAACTTGTCATGGTGGTTAGCAGCCTCAAGCAAAGGAAAGCTTGGGATTTTGCCCTGCTGCTCTGATGCGGTGTGCCCCAGTCCCCAAAACAGGGACACTTGACTCAACCGCTGTTTCATAACCTGCTTAAGAATAAAAATGCATTGTGCATTTGTGTGCATTTCATGCCCTCTTAAGGTAGGTATGGCAAGTAACCTTGCGTAAGAAACCACATTGATTGCTTGTTTCCCTCTGCATACCTAAATGTGTTCCCTTCAAATTTTATCTGTCCTGAGACTATTTTATCTAATGTGGTACTATCCAATGCACCAGTTGGTTCAGTGGCATCGTATCATGCACAAACATCTGCAGATCCAGAGTGCTGTCAGAGGAAATGCCCTGTGTTCCGCGCTTGGAAGAATTGTCCCCCTTCCCTGGTGCCATTGCCCAGAGACAATGTCAATGTCTCGGGTTTATTTTTTCAGCTGGAGTCAATGGCATATTCATATACTCAGATCTGTGCTGACAAATTCAGCCTACATTACTCATTAAGTTCAACAGGGTTATCCTCATGACAAAAGGGATACAAGGCCAGCCATTAAATTTTCATTTTTAACTTGCTTTACTTTGGTTTTGAATCAAAAGCAACTTTTTTAAGCTCCAGAGAGCACCTATGATGTGATCTCTTTTAATGGACCAAACCGGTCCGTTCAAGCATTATCAAGGATCTTGTGATAATATTGCAAGAGTTGGTTACAATGGAAATTAATCTCGACTCAGGATGTGGGAAGAGAGCACCGAAAAACCCACCCAAGACAGATGAACTCCTCCAGCCAGCCAGGAAGGGACCACATGCTTAAAGATGTATGGAATTTATTTTAAAAATCCAGACTCGGTCTGGTGAAAAAAGGAACGTTAATTCCTATATACTCATGTCATGAAAAATACCGCTATTAACAGGACAAAAGCATGAAGATTAGCCACAGACTTGGGTACATCTTCAGGGATGAAGAGCTTCACTATACCTACCTCCATTGCTTAGCATTCTGGGGTTTCCAGCCCATTTCTAGAGCAATCTACTTAGCATCTGGTGCACATCCAATCTAAATTTTGAAAAAGCAGCCGACTCAACCTGCTCCCACTTAAGTCAATGACAAAACTCCCATTGACTTCAAGGAGAGCAAAAGCAGACCAGTTGTTAACAGGGAATTGGTGCCTATTGTTCAGCCAAGCATGTCGGACCAGCATGTATCAACATCATGAGTATCAAAGGGAGTTACTAGAGGAAATCCCCTGAATATTTATGCGATAGTCGGAGGCGAGGGCCATTTTTCCCTCTCCCACTTATCTCCACGGCGATGCTTTGGCTACGTGAATGCACAGAGTCCTCTCACAACTTCAACAACGCTCAGAGACCCTCGGATTTCCCTTCATACTCTCTGTGGTGGAAGCAGCCCAATGGAAAAAGAAGTCTGTGGCATCTCATGGTTCCTCGTGGGTTTCCAGAAATACTGAGTCATCTTTAAGAGCCAATGTAGTGTGAGTGGATTTGCTATAGTGCTGCTACAGTGTGTGCATGCCTGTGTGTGTTTGTCTGTGTGTACAGAAATAGTCTGTCCAAGCTGGCTTTGGGAGAGCTAAAGAGGAACCAGTTACATACTGGGGTTTCCCAGAGATTTCTAGTGAGATCAGAGGGATCTGCTACAAATGGAGCGACCCAATATTACAGTGTATCCAGTTTCACAAAGATTTTAATTAAATGGGACCAGCAAGATTTGAGTCTGCATGCCCACCATAATTTACAACCCTTTTTATTTTAGACAGCCCATCAACTCTGTCCCTATTAGCAGAACTCTGGGACTCTGACAAAGTGTAACCATGATGCATGCTTTAAAGCCCGTATAGATTTCCATGTCATGAGCCTTGGTGACCGCAGGGAGCAGAGTTTCACATAATAAAAGCAATGTCTGCGGCAGAATTGGGATCATCCAGCCCATAGCTAATGGAAATACGTCTTCCCATCACGCTGTCATGATGTAGCATACAAATCTAGACCTCAGTCAGGCAAAGATTTATATACCATGTACTTCAGTTTTGTGCCGACAGGAGTCCAACGGCCATGGATGGCACTGCTAATGTGGGACAAAATAAGGAAAGCAAGAGGGTGAGTATTTGTAAACAGAGCCTCAAAACACGCGTTTTTAAAGGGAGGGCGAGAATGAAAGTGTGCTTCATGCTACACTTCCGATGACCCAGTCTTGCCGCTCACTCAAGTTCTGGGTTTGACAGCTTCCCACTGTATCCTTTATATATCACCCGTTGTGACTAAGCATCGAGGGGACGTGCAATCATTAATCACCATTATGGATTTCTTCCCTTCTGTTGGGTTTGACTTACAAGCTCAGGGGCAGATCCTGCAGCCTTTACTCCTTCCGGCATTCCTTCGCCCTACTTCACTGGCGGAGGGAGAGCGCTCGACGCGCCACAGCATCTGTAGGATCAGGCGCCGAGTTTCTTACACCAGTGTCCCGTTCACATACGCAACGTCTCTTAAGCCTTAGAGGGAGGAATTAACAGAAAGTTTGAATGCTGCATTATTAAATTAAAAGGTTACAATCTGCCACGAGATGACTTAAGCGGGACTCGGGAGTATGTGCCTGTTAATTTTAATGCTCTGTCTCGAAGTACAGAACTTTGGACATTTCCAGCATCATATTTAAAACATGGTACATCTACTAATACGTGATCTGGTGCATTAATGGACCAAATTAAGTTACAGGTATGAATTTTACATAAAACGGATTAATATTATATGTCATGGAGGAATTTTAAATACTCCGTCTCCATGCATTTTTAATAGTTATGTGCTCTAATTTAATGTTCCCAGGCATTGCTTTGCTTGAAGTCCCTAAACCTTCCTCCTTCCCCTGCTCTTCCCCCTA
>VZSF01001152.1:724345-808876 GCA_013398295.1 Chionis minor | reverse complement strand
CCCCATCGTTGTAACCTTCTTTTAGCCTTCGCTTTGCTTGCCTTTTATTCCTTTTTTTTTTCCCCCAAAGATAATGTGTTTATCAACTGACAGGATACACTCGTTTCTGGTAAAAGAAGCACTTTGACAATTTTCACAACATATGTAATTTACTTAAGGACCATAATGGCTTCTTCTGAGCCGTGTGTAATGTAAATAAATATTCCAATGATTTTTAACATGCATATTATGTACTCCATAGATCAATGACTCCTTTGAAGCTGTTACAGTTTACCCTGTAAGTTCCTATTCAGACATTTTTTAATATGTATTATTTATTCAACAGGCTATCTCTTCATTCAGAGAGGCCGGTGTCTATAGCAGTCTAGCATCTCTATCTTATTTAGAATATTTCAAAATTAATATCGCCCAGCCTTTTTAGCAGGTTGGAAGAATCCCCATGAAAATGCGGAAGTGGGAAAGTATAGTTCAAATGAATCAGACTGTAACATACACCCATTTTGGATGGGGTTTTTAAGACTCCTTCCTCTGCTCCCCTCTACCTTCCCCACCAGTCCTGGAAACAGGTTATGTATGCGGGCTGCAGTGCACGTTATGAATCCCTGGGAGGGTTTGGGAGGGCAGCAGTGCCTGGCCTCAGAGGGGCAGGAGAAGGGGGTGCCAACAGAGCAAGCGTTTCCCTTTGCCTTCTGCTGTGTCTGTCCAGAGACTGGGGGATCCCTGCAGGAGCATCCCAGCGCTGGGGAAGCAATGGTGGAAACGGCATTGCCTTCTCTGGCTTTAATGGAGGAAGCAGTGGCTTGATCCACACGCAGGACAAGCTCTCCAGGTTAAGTAGGAGCTAATATACCAGCACCGATTTGTGAGCTGCCCCAGGGCTTCAAGTGCCACTAGGGTTTTTTTGGGGTTTGGGGTTTTTTTGGGGGCGCAGCTCTGGGGGCTGCATGCCCTGCAGCCAGGGGCAGGTGTGGAGGTGCAGGGCACACAGAAGTGAAGGCACGCACACAGGTGACTTCATACCCTCTGCAGCTATTCGCCAGGGCAAATCCTTTTCTCTTCCCAGAGGCTGGAGGAGCAGGCAGAAGTTACATCCCCACCTCAGTAGAAAGATGGAAGGGGAACGCAGCAAGCTCCCAGGCCCTTGCAGGAGTAGCCCATGAGATAAGAGCGCCTGCGACGGCGGTGCAGGCTAATGAAGGAGGAGAACCTGGGCCGAGAAAGATAAAGTTCCTATTTAAATGCAGACGTCTGCAACAATAGAGGTGGAAACATAAAAAAAATTGCTATCAAAGTCATTTGCTTGTAGTTGGAAGGCTTTTGTCTCACCTTGTTTAAACAGTCCCACTCCTGTGTTTAGTTTACTTGTGTTAATATCCCCCAGAGGCTTCATCATTTGCTATTGATGAGCATACAAAAAAAAAAAAAAAAAAGAGGTAAAATGTTGCTGTCCATGCAATTAATTCTTTTTCCAAGTGCTTAAAATTCAGCATGTCCCTTCAGTTCCAAAGGTGCTAGATCTTCAAAACCAGCAAGCTGCTCACAGTCAGCTGGGAAACCCCAAGTTGTTTTGGAGCACATAAAAACATTCACTGCTGATAAATACCCACACTGTGTTTTGCACCTTCATAATCTGGGATTCCATTTACTAGACATAGGCAGTAAATAAAACAATAAATAAAATATGCTGCCTGCCTCAAGGACATTTCTCTACATAAGTTGCAGCCCAGTGTACAAACTCTTTTCAAACCAGCTGGCGCTATGCATCTACCATGCTTCCTATTCTAAATGCAGGGACACCTTCTTACAGCTGACTACAGACAGGGCTGTTTAAAGCATCGGAAGCAGCTATGGATAAGGCTTCTAATAAGAATATAAAGCAACAGAAACAGAGGACTGCTTTAGCTGGAAAATGGGCAAAGCGTTCCCATCAGCCCTTTTTGGTGAAAAATGGTACTACCTGTAGAGTAGGAAACTCCGGTGACTCAGCTCTTGATCAAATGCCCACCAAAGTCTTTCCATCACCTTCAGCAGACGTGGAACGGCAAATTCACATAAATGAATGGGCACATTTAGGGCTCTGTAGTGCTCTGCTCTGCATGGACAAAGTCCCGTTATGCCTCATCCGCGCCTCAGCTGCGAGCTAGGTTTTACCATTTTTTACCAAGTTACTCCAGACTGACACTGTTGTCACTGGTATGAGAAGTTGGGCACAGCCTTCAAACAAGCGGAACAGCACCAGGGCTCACAGATTTTAAATTTCCCCTGTTCTCAAACCACAACAGCTCTCTACGCAAAGAGTTACATGCAACTCGATGGCAGCAGCAGCTCCAGCAGGGCTAAACAGTGAAGGAAACAAATCTTGAGGCCAAACCTGTTCCCTGCTTGGCTTTGGACTTGGTCTCCTGTTCATCTCAGTGGGTTTGGGATTAGGGCCTGGCATAAACACCCAGAGAGTTATAAAATCCCCTCTCCTGTTGCAAGATGGGATTTGGGCTGAGTTTTGCCATGGATTTGGCCATGAGTTTAGCGGGCGCAGCAGGGTTGGATGTTCACTGCCGTCGATTGCTGGGGCCACTTGCAACGTGTTCGGCTTGAATGCTAAATATAAACAGAGATATCAGTCTGTGTTTGCTTGGATTCACTGAAATATTAAAGCAAATGCTTGTGTCTGTGGTGCAGGGCCAGGTCTTCTTTATTTTGCTGCGGCAATAGCCATATTGAAACAAACTGTATTTTGTTTTCTTTCAGACAGGTGTGATGGCACACCTGTGGAGCTCAGGCTTGAATAGCAACCCGTAACCTTTTGTGGGTAAGGTGGGGGGCAAATCCTGCTTAACAAGGATGTCAAACTGATCTTTGTTCCCTTCTCCCAACCAAGTATCTGTGGCAACAAACTGGAGACAGGTAAACAATCAGCTTCTGCTACCGCAAGCTTTCCATTTACAGTTCACCAGGAGCTCTTATTATATGAAAGGAAAGGGTGGATGTGGTGTCAACACAAGGTAATAGTAATATTATTTGAACAGGTGTGTGGGGTGTTGCTAAAGTGGGAGAACGGGTGAGCGGTAGGGAGCAGTTAGTACAGGGCTGTGCATGTAATAACCAGAGCTCACCCGCGTTTATTATCATAACAATCATGTGCGGTGATAGGTTTCACAATGAGCTGGTCTGATTTACCTGGTGCACTAAACCAGTTTTGTTGTTTCTCGCTTTCTAACCCCCTGCTGGAAAAGAGCCCGAGAAAATACACACGCTAAAAATTCGGTGAGCGGACCCACTGTGCATGCAGCTACAGACAGATAACCCACCGGGCCACAATTATCCCCCAGCCTCCACTCCTCCACAGACAACTTTGCTGCTGATTTACATCGGTGGAACAGAGAAGGCAGATTAAGTATCTCAGGACTGCATTACAAAGGGATGGCAGGCTTGCGGCGAGCGTTAAGGCACCTTGGAATAGGGAGAGTCAAGCACCTCGGCAGTTTTGTCTACACATCTATTCTCTGTAACGCAGTTCATTTTAATAACGTATTTCCAGTCTGTGATGTGTGTTATATTGATATGTATCTATGATTCGAATGTATATTCAGCTATGTGTGTATAGAGTTAGAGGGATAGCCTTTCACCAAGAAAAATGTATGCCACAATAGAGAGTGGAAACAATAAAAATAATCTTTTGGATTCTACCTTTGAAGGGGCAGCTGGAGTGACATGAGAAAGGGTTAAGGCAGTAGGTACATACCTAGCTGAAATTTGCGCATTTCCATTGTGAGAAAGTGGGAAACAAAGGGAAAAATCATACCCTGATACTCGGAGTAGAGATATATGCTGTGATTCACTGAAGGCAGCTATGGAGGTTACAAAACAGAAATTAAGAGATGATATAAATTACGTGAGGGTGTTCTAGACAATTAGACAACTCATTGGTCCATTTACAATGCTGCTCGTAGCTTTATATCGTGTAAAGAGTTTATATCGATGCAAGAGTAGCAAATTGTAAGCACAGGAATTTTGCACTCTCTCCTGTCCTTAAGCCGTACTTGGTTTAGTGAAATCTTAATGCATATCCTGAGTATTTTAATAAGAAACTATTGCATGCCACTGGTTTGTGCAAACAGTAGTTGTATTATTACAGGGGAAGAATTAATCTTCCAGGCGTCCATTTGTGTTACTCAGATCAGGCAGGGTTTATTTGCAAAGGGCTGACCCTGCTTCCTGGCAGGTTCACTTGGAGATGCTGTGCCAGACTCCCTCCAGCCGACGTGAAAGGGTTCGGCTGGCACATCCCAGGGACTGAAGGGACAGCCACATGGCAGGGGCTGCCACCCAAGGGAAAGCAGGGTGAGGAGAGGCTGTGGGGACAGTGGCACCAAGTCCTGGCTTCAACAGGCTCCTTCAGGGATTCTTTAGTGGGTATTTAAGGTGGGTAGGAGCAAGTATCCTCAAGCTTGGGTCTGCATCCTTATGATAATGCAGAATTAGCCTGGTATCACAGAAGAAAGCTTTATTTCAAGCAGCTCCCTCATTCCTAAGCAGGATTGCTGCAGCTTCGACATGTGCCTGTGTACAGATTTCATTAAGTAAATGCTTAATAGCAGGGTGGCTGTCATCTCGGGACAAATATTTTAGAAATCCCTTGTTAGTCACATCAGGTGTGCATCTTCAATACTGCAACATCTGTTATTTGGTAGATGCAAACAGAGAAGGAAAACGGGTATTTGCCCTGTCCTGGGCTCTTCAGTGATTCAGGCAGCCTGGCTGAATGTGGCAGAGATGGTGCTGACAGTGCGGTTATTTCAGGAGGGTAACATTGCACCAAATGTGTGTGGGGATAAACGAAAAAGTGTTGTGTTACGCTTGGGTGCCCTCCCATTTTTTTACGATCATGCGTGTACTTTAAATACATCTTGTTCCTTAGAATTTCCTTGTGAAAGTCAATGCTATGCTGCTGTTCAAGAAGGGCAAACATTGGGTGGACTCTTCGCAAACAGAAGGTAAGCCATGGTCAGCTGAAAGGAGCATTACTATTGATCACAAGCTTCTGGATTAAAATGAGCATTTTGATCTTTCTTTGTGTGCTTGATTATTTCACACTAGAAGACATATTTTGGGGTTACATCACAAAGCTCTTACGCTTTGCTTTGGGTGGGCTTTGCCAGTTTTTAAGCAGATAACTAAGCAATCAAAAATAAAAGCCTGGTAGTATTTTAGAGTTATTTTGAGGAATTCCATTCCATCAGGACTTTAATGAGAGAGAAGTGGATTCTTTAATTACCTCAGACATGGTTTAACACTTCATTCATACAGGGTATTTATCCACTAGACATCAGTCAATTATTAGTTGGCTATCGCAGTCAAAAGTTGGTGGCAAAGCCATTGCGGTCTTCTGAGGAGACAGTGTTGTGGCTGCACGACAGACTATGCAAAAAATTCCTTGAACATAGATGGGGTACTTAATTAATATTGCCAATCATTTAAGAGCTTTTTTTTAAAAAAATAAAATAAAATACAAAGTCCTAGGAACATAGCATTTCTTCCGTTAAATGTAATCTCTTAGAATATGAGGTGTGTATTTCGTAACCGGTGATTTTCACTCGCTGACATTCTTCTACACACTTGGAGCCGTCCCCTTCCTTTCAAGCAGCCTCAGTAAAATGCTGCCCTCTTTTGAATTTCAGGACGCAGTGCACCTCCTGGCAGAGGGCTGCCCAGGGAGCGGGAGGCTTGGCATCCCAAAGATGCTAGTGACTCCTGCGGGGCTGACGAATGGCAAGAAAGGCAGCGCTAGGCAATAGAGTTAGGCCAGTTGACCCGAAGAATGCAAATTCTCTAAAATATAAATTCCCCTCTTCATTTTGAAAAAATGGAAAACAAGCAAAGATGCTCTACTGTGTTACGGAAATATCTTAGCCAGGGAAATGTCATTGTCTCCGGTGCCTGAATAGAGGGGAGACCGGGTCCTGAAATTCTTTGGACTACTGTAAACAAACCTTCACTCAAATGGCAATAATTTCTTTGAGTATTTGAGTTGTGCGTTTTACTGAATGCCCATCTAGGTCTTGTAGTCAGTGGAAAACTTTTTTTTTATATATGCCTTCTGTGAAGGAAAGAGGATGTGACTGGCTGCTGCTGGCCCTCTGCACCAGAAAATAAACACTTAGGGTTACGTTAGTGTATAATAAACCCCAAAGTTTGCCCGTTGATATGGGACCACTGATGTGGTGGCTGTAGAAACCAATGTGTGTCTGCGTTGAGCAGCTTTGTTGGGAGATGTGTCTCCAGCCAGAGGGAGGAGGATGTTTCTCCAGCTGTTTCTCCTCTTCACTGGCAAGCAGCTGCAGGGACAGGGCATGCTCTCAAGCATCTTTCTTCAATGAGGGAATATAAAGGAGACCTTGTGGGAAAAGCTACGCTGAAGTAGCTACCGCCTCCATTTCTTCAATAGGGGCATTAAAAAAAAAGCCTGTTCTTCCTTTCTCCCATACACATCCCTGCTTAACACATCTTTCTGCCAGAGGCAAGGGGTGAAAAAGACCATTACATCATGTGGGGGGGACGGACTGCCTATAAGGAGTCATACAGAACACTAGCATCCCTAGGAGGGAGGGCATGCAGTTTTTAGTCCGTAGTATCTCAGAAGATGCCAGTGCACGTGTGAGACCCAGGTCTCCTGGATATCACTGCATCTGAGGAATGTGAAAGGGGGACTGCATTGTGGAAGAAAGGGAAAAAAACATGCATGAACACATAAACCCATGCTCTTTTTCTTCCCTGTTATTATTTAACAGGCTTTTTTTCTGAACAAACAGCTCCCCAGCAAGCCCTCTACAGTTCCGAGAAGCTAAAAGACAAGTAGGCAGCAAGGAGCAATGAGCAGGCAAAATGATCAGGTGAACAATAGCTGTGCATCTTGCTAGTTACATGATTTGTGCAAAAGGGCACGCTTCTTAAAATTTATCTCATTTTCTGCACCTACAGATTTTTTTTTTTTGACACAGAAAAGACAGTGATTAATCCCAAATATCATATGAAACAGGATAAAGAGAAGGGAACTGAGCATGTATATGTCACTGGTACTGTCTCATATATATTAAATACAAGACAATGTAATAAAAATAAACAATACAGTATTGTGTCAGTTGCAACTCAGACAGTAACAAAATATTGCCACATTTTTTCTTACAAAGCTGGCTGTGTGGTGGCTGGAAAGACCCCTAAAGCATATAAAGCTCTTATCTTCATACATTTCCCTAAAGAATAATAGATCAGTCGGTGCTCTGATGCTGTTTTAATAATGTACAATTTACAATTCATTTGGTTACCAAGCACTCACAGTATAATTAATTTCACAGACCCTTTCTACACATTCACATGGTTTACGACGGTACAGAGGGGAGGTGGGGAAACTGTGTCCTCCCACTGTCGTCGGAAAATGCCTGGACAGCGTGTCCCCTAGCCAGTCTGCAGGCAGTCCTGCCGCTGTAGGGCTGATGGAGCTCAGTTTCCCCTTCCCTTCTGCCCCCGACTCCCACTTGCTTTTCCCATTCCCGTATACAAACACCTCCATGGGGGATGTTGACCCCGGGGACGAGCCCAGCTCAGCTGGCAGCGCCCCGGTAGCAACATGCCAGAGCTGCCCCATCCCTCCGGGATGCAGCGGGTGTCTGTCCCACCCTGCTGGCCCTGAGAAGAGCGGAGGGCGCTGGAGCAAAAACTAAGGTGATCCAAGGGGAAGTCCCAAGGACAAAAGGCAGGTGATGAGCCTTCAGTGCCTCGCACTGATGGCTCCCTTCACCCTGGCGATTGGGGACAGAGGAATCTGGCAGGAGCACAGGTATTGCTTCGGTCAGGAGTGCCTGCCCGTCTGAGACTGTTGGCGCACGAGCCCAAGCCTAACATCATTCCACAGAATCAAGACATGAAAAGTGGAGGGAAAGACTCCAGAAGCCAGCAGAATACGCGTTGTTGGGGGTTTTATTTCCACAGCCCCATTATTGTTCCCTTTATGGGGAATCTGTACAGTTGCCTGAGAGACTTAAATAATGGACTCTCTGGGATGAATGGAGCTGCTGTTCTGTGATGTCTTGCACATCAAAGCAATTTTTTTTTCAAATCTACATTTACCTCATTGATAAAGAGAACACTGGGAGGAACTCAGCAACCGCAGACAACCTGTGGGTCTGCGCATCCACCCAGAGCTTGCTTTGACAGCAGTGTATGAATCGCTATTCAAGTGCTGGTTTTGTTTCCATTATCAAATCAACAGAGGTTTCCTTTTGTGAATTTCCCAAACAGTCTTTTCCTTTTTGAAGTTCACAATTGCTATGCATGTACAGTGTATGTATACACATATATGCATACTGATATATATATATGACCATACAGGCCTGAGGGTTGACGTCCCAGTTTGTGAAGGTTCAGCACACAATCCTGGATATAAACGCACAAGTACTCATACTGAAGTGCAGATTAAAGCTAAGCTTACTAACTTTCTACAACTAGACATGCAGTTTCTTTTTTCCCCTAGATGTTTAAAAGCTGTGAAAGGCACCGTTTTCTTCTGGGGACTAAAGAACATTGTAAGTCAGAGCAGTAAATGTTTGATTAACCCCTATGGCGGCCTGTGTGATTTTCACAAGGCATTAACTGTAAGAGGTACATCTTCTCTGCACTGCCTCTGCAGCTGGCTATTCAGTCTTCTGGCATTCAGCCTATTGATTTGGATTCCTGGTCTCTTACTTGAACAAAGATGTGGTGAGGCAGAGGCCATGAAATGCTGCTTTCACATCTTGTTTCCATATAGGATTCCTCAGCTGATTTGGCAGCCAATTTGACACTGTATTGAAGACCTCTTATTTTTCACACTTATAGAAACTTGACTCTTCTGTGTATTAGTGCATACCAATAAACATAAATGTAACCAAAAAATATGATCAAGGACATCATGTACATATTTGTAAAAACAACAGCAACAAATGTTATTATTATCAATGATTCTTATTTGCAACTTAATCCTAATTGAAAGTTTGAATGATTCATGTGCCACAAGGTTCCCTTCACAACAGGGCTCAAAATCTGCCCCTCACAGGCAGGTTTGCAGGGGGTTTAAAGCAAGACCTGTATTGCATGGGAGGGCTGATGGACTCTAGCCCCTCCCCGGGAGAGTGCTGGCCTCTCTTCTGCCCAAGAGAAGCACCCAGGAAAACCTGATGCAAACTCTTCCTAAGATGTGGGAAGTAATGGACCTGAAAAACTTTGCTTTTAACATTTGAATATCAAAGGGTCAAAATCAAGCCTTCACTCCAGGTGAATTTTGCCTACGGTCAAGAAATAAATGAATGTTCGTGTAATTATCTATTATCTGCTTTTTTACCTGTTTCATTTGTCTCCCATACAATATTCCTCTTAGAGTCACTTCTCTTTTCAGTTCAAAAATATTTTGTTTTGATTTAATGTTGCTCAAGCAATGAACGCAACTGTGTTCATACAATTCTTGCATTCACCAACCTGATTGCAAGAGAAAACCCTGTACTTTGAACTTTCAGGTCTGTATCTATCAAAGAAAAGAAAAAAAAGCATAACATTGCTGGGAAGCATTATTTGCTTTCTTTCAGCATTTTTTTCAATACTGAAATCGAACAAAAATTTCTCAGACATGAAAGCAAAGTTGACAATATTTAAAGCCATAATGGCTTAAGAGCATTGCAGAAATTATTAATTTATCAGAAACACATAGAAAGACATTTTAAAATTTGATCAGTTATTATTCTTTTCTCTGGAAAAAAATTAATTAACTGGCAGTCAAATCCAAACAACAGCCAAACCAAATCTCTTTATTTTATGATCATTGGGGTAAGAAAGAGTCTCTTGTTTCTTGGTCCATATTGAATATGATCTGGAAATGAGATGGCCTCTGCAGTGGAGAAGAAGTCAGGGGTTCAGACTGGTGTCCATGTCACCCCTAGTTAGTCCTGTTAGACACCTTCCTTTGGATTCACTCCTTGTGAACCCACGGTGGCTATTGACAGTCGAAGGTTATATGCGCTTTGATGCGGAGGCCAGTTGGCACAAGATGGCTCACATCCATTCTCCTAATTCTCCTTCCCTCCCAAAATGCCTGTTGGGAACAGTCCCTGGCTACGTTAACACCTGAGCTGTGTCCAGGGATGGCTGGGGAGAATCATACTTGACCCAAGCCAAGACCACGGCAGGGACAGCTCTAACCATTTAACAATCCGGAAAATTGAACTCCAGCACCTGGGGACGTTCCCCGGTGTGGTTTCTTTGACTGTCTGCACGTGGCCCCACAGAGCAAACCGGTTCAATAAAATACCAATACGATGACACTTTCAATGCAGGGTTGCACGGTGAAATGTATGACAGCAGACACTTTTAACATGCCGGCCAAAACATTACATTGGAGTTTTGCAAATCAACTTGTATGTGTTGCAAACATTTTTAAAAGACAGCCTAAAATTTGCCAAAAAGGGAGTCGGGTCCCCAAGTTGAAGGGAAGTCAAGATAATACTGAAGTAGCTTATTTATGCAAAGCTACCACTTGACTTTCCACAATGAACTTGCCAATGTAAGGCTTCATGGAAGGAATGCAAAACAACCAGACGATACTCAAAGAAAAAAGTGTGTTTTTGGTCAAGGACAAAATAATCATGTAATCTCGAGATGTGACAGGCCAACTTACATAGCTTTGATTTTACCAGCATAACTACCTGGCACTTTCTGTGATCAAGATGCCCACAGCTGTAATCTAATGTGATCTGGAGCTTATTCACTGATCACAGCTGTGTAATTTCAGGTAACATGCTTCCCTTGTTTAGTTTTGTTTAACATTGTTAAATATATAGTCAGACCATCTGCACAGTATTTTTTTAAATTGGAAATTACAACCATAACTTCCTTTTTATATATCAATAAACTAAATAGCAAAATTTCAAAGGGATCCTTCCCTACCAAACACTGAAGCAGAATGTTTGTCCCACGCCACACCATTGCCTAATTGCACACTAATTGGACAAACGTGATTAAATATTTCAAGATCTTTACTAATTGCCTCTATTTTAGCTTTAAAATTTGCTTGCCACCAACAAATTTAATGACACTGGTGTCTAGTCATCAGCAAAAAGCCCAAGAGTTGCTCTTTAAAATGTACCTAGTCAGAATATTTACTGATTGTGCATTGTTGTTTCCAATGTAGCTTAATTAGAAATCCAATCAGTTCTCTAAGTCTAATTATACTTGATTTGTAGATTCAGACTATGATACATGATGAAGCTAAGCAGCTAACAGTAAACGTGCTTGAAATGTAACAATAAGAGAAATATTTTTAATGCATGCCTTGTTATCATTTTAGAAACTCCAAGTAATATATGAGATCAAACACAAAGGAAAATACAGAGATTTATGACTCAATAGATTTTAAAAAAAGCTCATGTTTTATTCTGCAGCAATATAACTGGTATATGTTTAGTGTTTAAAAATATTTCCTCTGTTTGTTTACTTATTTGTTTGGACAAAATAGCAGCATATATTTTGTGGTTACATTGATGTCTGTACTTGGTTGCGTGTATCTTACAACAGGTTTTTTTCCCCCCTATATTTTAAATGGCATTATGCATCAGAAGCTGGAAGCTGGGTTAAACGTGGTTATGAAGGCAGCAGTTCCCTGTAGCTGAGTCCCTACGTCTTCAATGCACCCTTAATTTACTCTTCTCTGCAAGAAATATCCTTTAGGGTCCAAGGGCCAGATGTTTCTTTTTATTCCACGCTGTGCAGGGAAACACATCTGCTCTGCTATTATTTTTTACCTCAGTCCTACAGTCTGAACACTGCAACTGCATCCTTACACCCATGTTGTGGGACCAAACTAATAGCATGTCACTTTTTGTAAGCAAGGCATTGCCTACAATGTTCTTTTATTAGTATATTTGTGTAGTAGCAAATATTTTTCTCATGCTTAAGTAATGAGCAGCACAAATATTTTCTAAAGAACAGGCAAAACTTGGAGCAAGCAGAGAAGGAAGAATGAAGTCCATCAGCACGTCATCCCAAGACCCACGGTTGCTTCCTTTTGTTTCCAAGAGAGGAATCAACAGGGAGCCACACTTTTCCATTTAGTAAACCATAGAGTTACCTAGAAGCTTTCCAGAAATCAGCCTTTTTCATTGCTACCTCTCTAGCTTGGTGGCTTTTAACATCATTTCCTGCAGACTTCTTGAGGACCACTTGTTGCTCATAAAGGGTTCACTAAAAGAAACAAAACTTGCTGTCTGGGAACTTGTTTCCTGTAGAAGTTTTCTGTAGAAGACACCCGTTCTCCACTAGAGAATTTTTAGCAGTCTACAAATTAGAGACAGTTAAAAACCACCTAGGTTATCTCATATGGAAAAAAGCACCTCTAGACCTGTGGCAGAAAGCATTATGATCCCAGACTCCATGTGAGGAGAGGAGGAGCAAGGTAGGTAGCAACCACCTTCAGCAGCGTTGGGGCAGGATCTTCTGGAGTATGCAACAGAAGGAAATTCAGGCACCCTGAACCTTTCCTTTTAAAAGGGGACTCCTAGGAGCTTTATGCAGCTCAGGATTTTCTCTCCTTGCCTTTTTTATTCTAAATCTCTTCTTAAATCAAAAACCAGTCTTTCACTGATAAGAAAAAGCATAACCAACTGGCGAGTCTTTGTGTGGGGTCTACAGAAGACAAATGTTGAGAGCTCAACCCGCTAATTGCTGCAGCTCTAGATGAAGCTAATTAATACAGCAGTTCATGAATAAAAGCTATTCCCCAAGTTGTGGCAACGCCACTGAGAATACAAGGGATGGAGAAAGGGAGGAGGGGAAGGCAAGAGGGCAAAAATAAGGAAGTAAACAACAAGGCTAATGTTAACTTGTGCTCAGTAAGAAACACAGTGCCTGAAGTATGCAGCCACTGAGAAAAAAAAAAAAAAATCTTGGTGAAGCTGTATGGCTTAGCTATGTGTAATGCAATCATGCTACCACAGGGTACCATGGTTTTAAATGTTTAGGATGCCACCCCAATGGGTTAAGCCACCATGGGGCAGGTGCCACCTCACTAGAAGCTTGGTTATCTGTAGAGCCACAAGCTGGCTGGAGGGACAGCCCAGTCACCCCCATGGCCCCCCCAGCTCTGGTCCTGGTGGCTGAACTGCCCGGGCACACTAAGCTGGTGACCTGCCATTGGTTTTTGGGGTGTCTGTTGGGAAATAGATCCAATGGCTTTGCCTGGTGGCAGTGTGACCTGTTGGATGCAGGGTGAAAGTAATTGGCAGGTTCCTGCCTGGCCTCACCAGCACCAGGGTACAGCCTTGGCGCTTTCTGCTTGAAAGCCAACACTTGCCAACTTCCTAGAGCACTTGAGCTCCGTAGGTGAAGAGCACTGAACAGCAGCTGGCTATTATTTTCAGGTTTCCAGCATAATATTTTGTACCACATACAGTGAAATAAATTTTAATTTTTTTTTTTTTAAGTAACTACTGTGACAGTGTTCTTTAAAGAACAAAAACTGTGAAGTGGAGTTGCTATTAAGAACTTGGCTCTGCTTTAACAGCCATGCTTGAAATATTTTTCTATGTCGTTCTACTTAATTTATTGAGTCCAGGGTTTGGGTTCCCCCTCCCCTCTCTTTTCTTCTCTGCCCTTAAAACTGAAGGCAGCAAGGACAAAATTTTTAAAAAACAGTGAAATAAAATACTTCAGACATATCCCCCACACTAACCAGTGTTCAATATTTTATCTTTCTTTACTTTTTTTTTTTTTTCATCTGTGTGCAATCAGCTTTGAAAATTTCCTTTGCCTTCAATTCTTTTACCTTTGATGGTATTCAGATTGCAGGCTTTGCCTTGGCCCCTCATGCCACACAGTATTCTGTTTATATTATTAAAATGCAGCACTTGCTTTTTCATTTCAGTCTGTTTACAGGGCATTGCTTTTATTGATTAATGTCTCAGACTCAAGTAAAATGCTAATCACACAGGGAAAAAATTGTAAAAAACTCAATACACTGATCTGTGGTGCTTGGTATTGGAAGCAGCTCACTAACTTAGCTCTGATCTAAGCTTCAAATTGGAAGCAACTCCACCCCACTAATGCAGTGTCTGAAAACGTGGACCTCTTTGGCCAAGGTGCACGGCATGTTCCTGTTCGTGCTCACACCATGGGGCATGTGAGTCCCAGAGGAGAAAGACAAGAAAAATTGCATATTAAGCTTATTTTGCCTGGAACTATGATTTTCAGACTCATGTATATTTACCTATTTTCTGCCAAAATTGTGGGTGCCACATACTCCCTCCACAAGCCTGCATACATGTCTGTGTCTTCTTGCAGCTGTGACAATAAATAGCAAGCTGGCTTGGAAAAACAAATCAAAGCCAGAAATACAAACCTAAAGAAACAGCAAATCACTCTCTGCTCGTGCAACACCAGCCGGTGGCTGGACATTGCCATATTGTTTCTGCAATGCCAACAGCTGAGTGCGTAAGAATGAGTATGACGACAAGCTCAAGGTCTCTCAGCATCAACAGCAAGACTGAATTTTGTTGCTTCAAGGAGGAGGCAAGGTCTCCTTTGCAGGCCCAAGGAGAGCAGGCTTTTGACTACTGTTTCTGTGAGGAGGTCTTCCACATCCCCTTCACCCCTCCCTAAGCAACACCACCCACAGCAAGACCATCTTTGGCACCAAAGCAAATCGCAGACAAAGAAAGCATAAATGTGAGCAAGAGCTGCCCCTTGCCCATGGCCAGCTGGGGTAGCAGCAAGCACTACAACCCCACATCTCACAAAGATGCTTTTCTGCACGCACCTGTATGTCCCTCACACGCCGCCCACCAGAAGCTGATGAGACCGACTATGTGAAAATGTGGTGGTGTGTCCACCTCTGCAGGTTCGGGACCCATGTGACTGAGGGCCCAATCACCATAAGCTCTCAAAGGTATTTTGAATCTGTTCTTCTTCTCCCCAGCATGTGCTTACACCAGGTGCTTAACTGGGAATGAATGCTTAAATTATATTCACTTCAGTGGGATATAAGCAAGAGCTTCAACTCAAATGTGGGTGTATGTCCTGACTTAAACAGTGATGCTTTCCTGAAGCAGGATGTAAACTGTGGCCCACATAAACAGCGTAACACATTTAATCATCAAGAATCCTTCCTGGCGGTGCAGTGTGATTGTGGACGGTTTTTCTCGGCTTGAAATCTCCATATGTGATCTATATATCCCGTAGAAACAAAGCTAAGATGACTTTGAAAGTGTTCGGAGACTGGAAGAGGTTAATTGATGCTTTTTTTTTCTCCAAACCAGAATGCTTTCTTTTTTTAAAAAGCTATTGTATACTTTTCCCATTATACTCTCTTTTCTTCCCTCTTTTCCTCTTATTAATAAGGGCTAGCTCTCTTTAACATGCAACAAGAGCCTAATGAGCCATACAGGCTTCTGTAATTTCTTCACTGTTGAAAATGCCTGACACTAATCTATGCCATTTATACTAATAAGAGGTGTATCAGCTGATATTTGGTGCAATGAAAACATTTTAACTATACTTTATTGAACTGCAGGTAGCAATTTCTCACTAAGCTTACTCTCCTGTGGAAATAGATGCCCTACAAGTATCACAGAGCTGTGTGTGTTGCACAGTACACACGGCTGAAAAAAAATCTGATGCCCAATGATATATTAGCTTTATATTTTATGTAAACATGTCAAAGAGATACTGCAGGAAAATCATATCCTCCAGTTTTTTCTGCACCCTATGTTTACAGTTTACATTAACAATGAAGTGCTGACCTAAAATACGATGTCACATTTTATACTAAGTGGACATTAATTAATGCTAAATTGCAGGAGAACTCATCAGGAGTTTATGCTTTACATATGTATGCATACCCAACAATTCAGCATGATTAATGATGTTCCAGCGAACAGCCAGGATTTACATGTGGAAAAACAGGGGGAAGGGTAAACGCATTCCTTAGAATTATTTTTCCCTTGTTCTTAATTGTGAGCTTTACATGCACATTTCTCCTCTATCTCATCCATAGCACTTAACTCTGATAGAGCTCCACTAATTCCAGCTACAGAAGTGCTGGTGTAGCTATGATAGATGAAGGATATAAGTGAGGCAAGGATTGTTGGGAGGGGCGGCACCTCTTATGAGAGCAGCAGATGCAGCTGGAAAAAGCGGACAAGCTTTTGGGCGCACAATCTCTTTCTCAGGTTTGAAGCAAAAGCTACAAATGGCTTTCCATGTGAGGCCTGAGGAAAGGCTCTGTGCCTGAAACTTTTTTCCAGTTAAATCAGTCAATCTAATAAAAACCACTCCCATTCCTTTCAAATCTCTCTTTATAGATGTATTTTAGAAGGGCAGAAAGTATTATCATCCCCGCTTCAAAGATGCTGAAAAAGAGACGCTGGGATGGACTGGGCTGAAACCCAGACATGCTGGCTGCCTGGATGAGAGAAGCCCAGCTTCCTTCCTCTGCCTGCTCTGCTGCCTGCTACATGAAGACAAAAACACCCAAGAGAGGGGACCGCAATGATTCACATTTCTGAAGATGTGCCCCAGGCACGTAGTTACCCTGTGGTTTTGGAAATATAAATTCATACCTCCAATTTAATAGGAAATACAAGCACACACTGCGGTATCCAATTTAAGCATCCTCCTATCTGCCAAATAAGGGAAACAGAGCTGGTGACTCCTCAGAGGATGCAAACTCACTATTTTTGAGAAAGAAGGAATACAGGAGAGGAACAGCAGTCCTGGGAGAATGGATATGGCACAAAAATCGCCAAATCACCCAGCCCCAGTGTATGGAGATGTGGCGTGTGGCCAGTGGCCCTTTACAACGTACGGATCAGGTGGTCCCGCAGTGGATGATGCCATAAGGTGGTCTGCAGCTAGATTTACAAACTAGGCGGGAGATTTTCTCATCTGAGCAGGATGTGATCTGTTATTGATACTAGTGTGAAGGTGTCCCCCTCTTTTAGCAAGTCCTGCCTAGAGGTCACCTCTCCCAGGCACACTGTAGTCCTCCAAGTTTCTTTATTTGCCAACATGTCTATCTCTGTCAAGAGAGGTGTGAAGAGGCATCCCAACACTAATGTCAAGGACATGTCAAAGGGCACATCTCACGAGCTGCAAGGAGGGCTTTGAAGCTCACTGGCTGGGAGGTGAGGAGGTTTGGTGAGGTCTCTCATGACTGTGACAAAAGTGAAGAAAAATCATCATTGTATTGAATAAGACTCCTGGCATCTCCAGGCCAGGTTTCCTTTCTAACAGCACTTGCAGTTTTACTGGAAGCTGTGTGAAGCACTGTAACGGATGGCTGCAGGATCTGCTGCTGAAATGTCTTTCTGAACATTAATGAAGCAGTGTCACTTGAAGCCTAAGTTTGTATTGTATTGTTTGTATTTATGGAGAAGCAAAGTTAGGCAGGAGTGTCAATCTGCTTGAGAGTAGGATGGTTCTACAGACGGATCTGGACAGTCTGGATCGATGGGCCAATGGTGTGAGGTTCAACAAGGCCAAGTGCCAGGTCCTGCGCTTGGGTCACAACAAGCCCATGCAGCGCTACAGGCTTGGGGAGGAGCGGCTGGATAGCAGGACATGAGAGCATTGGTTGACAGCCAGCTGAATATGAGCCAACAGTGTGCCCAGGTGGCCAAGAAAGCCAACAGCATCCTGGCCTGTATCAGGAATAGTGTGGCCAGCAGGACTAGGAAAGTGATCATCCCCCTGTACTCCGCACTGTTGAGGCCGCACCCCAAATACTTTATTTTTGGGCTCCTCCCTACAAGAAAGACATTGAGGTGCTGGGCCATGTCCAGAGAAGGGCAACAAAGCTGGTGAGGGGTCTAGAGAACAAGTCTTATGAGGAGCGGCTGAGAGAGTTGGGATTGGTTAGCCTAGAGAAAAGGAGGCTGAGGGGAGACCTTATCACACTCTACAGCTACCTGAAAGGAGGATGTAGAGAGGTGGGGGTCAGTCTCTTCTCCCAAGTAACAAGCAATAAGACAAGAGGAAATGGCCTTAAGTTATGCCAGGAGAGGATTAGATTGGATATTAGGAAAAATGTCTTCACTGAAAGGGTTATCAGGCATTGGAACAGGATGCCAGGGCAGTGGTTGAATCACCTGGAGATATTTAAAGGACAGGTAGATGGTGCTGAGGGACATGGTTTAGTGGTTGTTTTTGGCAGTGTTAAGTTTATGATTGGATTCAATGATCTTAAAGGTCCCTTCCAACCTGGACAATTCTATGATTCTGTATGATTCTACGTATTAACAGCACTTTTTTCAGCTTCTTTGTTGTTCTCTGAACATCTGTGTTCTTGTGCTCATTTTCTCTCTAAGGTAACCATCATAGCCATAGCAATCATCTTCCTCTTGAAAACTCTAGGTGCACTTTTTATTTTTAATTAAATATTTTAATTACACATTTTCAATAATTTTAAAATCTAAAACTGTATTTTTATCCATCTCCTATTCTGGAGGAAGGTTGCCAGTATCCAGGAGAATCTAAAAATCCAGTTATATTATAAGGTCCACATTATTGTTTCTTTCTGTCCTTTGTACCTTATGCCTTGAGCACAGATTTGCACTGCCCTTATTCCTCAGACTCTCCTTAAAACAGCAGTCAGAGCTTTTTCCTTGCTTATCAAGGCTAATTTAGAACGCAGCAATGCACATGAGTAGTTCAAATATTTCTTTTAAGGTATATAGTTTTGTATTTGTTAAAACTGTATTTTGTGTGCCACTGGCCTACTTGTCCCCTCTGAAATTGCCCACTGTCTCCCTAGTCTTGATGGTAGCCGGTGATTTATCACTTGCTACGTTCTCCATCACCACTGCTGTGGCTCTCTGCGTATCCTAGATCATGCCTGAGACCAGCCGCGGTCCAAGGTCCTCCTTTCTGTCGACGTGGTATGCACGTGCAGCAAGAAGACAACCTCTGCCCTGCACGCTTGTATTCCTCGGCCGTAACTGCGTGGCCAGTGTCCCTCCATGCCCAGGCCACAGGTGAGGCAGCAGCCATGTGAAAGGACTGGCCACCTCCTTTGCCAGCCACGCTGGCTCACTTGGGCCAGCTCGGAACAGGCTTGTGGCTGTCCATGCCTGACCCACGGGCCCCCCGCCTCAGACAAAAGGACAATAACAAATGCAGGCGGGCAGCCCAGCAGGCAGGAAATCCAGCTCACTGCTTGCCATAGTGCTCCAAATTGCTGATGTTTTCCACTCGGTACACTCCCTTAAATATTCAGCATAGGTCACGGTAATCTGTGCTGTAATGATCCCTCTTCTACCGCTCGCTTTTCCTGACGTTGCTGTAGCAATCCTGCTACTTCACTAGCACTGAGAAAATGGATCTGTAGCCCCTCTTCCCTTCCTCAAATCCAGAGAAATGCCCTTTGATTTATCCTTTCAGCTTTTGTAGCACCAGGGACAGATTGAATTGTGGGCTGTCTGGATCTGCAACTCATCCCCCGGACAATTACTGGACATACACGTCCCAGCACCACTCTCCTCTTAACCTTCACCAGCCTAAGTGTGTTAACTCCCCAAAGATTATCAGGCTGTCTGAAGGTGTGATTGAAATGAGCTTGGCTCCTCTCGAGAAGCCAGTGCCCTAACCTACTAAATCACCGGCTCTAATCTTGAGCACTTAAGCAAAAACAAACAAAATAATCTTCCGGGAAACACTAATAGCACAATGTCAATACTCACATCATGTGTGTCAACTGCCCTATTAATTATTATCATTACCTGCCTTCATAAATTGAATGCAACTGCAGTTCTAGCACTGTGGGAAACCGGCATTAATTGGGAAAAAGCCTACGGAAGCGCATTTGTGTATTTGTATGTATCCCCTCTCTCCCTGCATGCACGTACAGCACAAAATGTGCCCGTTCACCTAGGCTACCTTGCAAGCACGTATGTAGACACGTATATATTTTGTATTCGCACATATACACTCTGTGCTACCTATTAATTTAGCCAAATATGTCACACAGAGGTACGCGTCTTTTTCCCAAGCAGCTTATTTTGCAAATGTCGCTCTATATTCTTAGCCTATTGTTCAAATACATGTGAGCATACACTCTGTGAGGATATGTCTTATGCCCTGTGTCTCGACATTTTCCAACAGATGTTGGCTAATGCAGTTGTAGAAGGTTCACTCTGGATGCAGTGAGCCCAATAAATCTTCCTCTTAAATGCAGACACTCCACCATCCCAGCATCTTATACCTATAATACATTTTAATTACTTGGCTATTCAAATTATACTAAATTAGATCTGCACGGAGCTGCATCATGGATTTCTCAATTTACATCTAATCCATAGCAAACAAAATAAAAAAAAAATCAAAAAATGGCAGGCACACTTTTTATTGGAACTTGCGGAAGGTACCGAAGTCTGATACCTTTAAAATTATTAAGTGACAAAGATTACTAGCACTAAGATTCTACTTTGCTTCCCCATTAGCCATTTAGGTGACAGCTGCTGTATTACACATAAAGATGAACCATTCCTTGAGGGATGATAGTGGTTCCGCTGTGACACTACTGGCATAAAGCATTATCAGACCATAGCTGTGCTTAGAGCCATCACAGTCTCCTAGGCACCTATCAGTACCCTCATTATCTGCATCACAGAGTGTCTAGAAAGAACACTGCCAGGCTTCACAGCTTTGCAGCTCATTTGAGAAGCGGAAATTAAACGTCCCAGGAGAAAAAACAGGCACATTGTAGCAGCACCAGTGCTGTACACCAATAACATGTCGACTGCTGTTGCACTGACTTCTGTCTCATTAATTTAATAGGCTCCTATACTGGGGATGGGAAGGTGGAGAGGCAGCCTTTACAAGCAGATTACTGAGCAGGGCTCTCTGGGCGGATCGCGAGTCCAGATCGGAGTGAGAACTTACACTGAGCACCGCCGCGCTTCAGATACCCGCCCTGACTTCTGCAGCTGCCGTGTGGTGCAATAAACCAGAGAGAGGCAGCAAAATTAGCTCATCTCATCTGTAATCTCTGCTTAGATTATCTTCAACCCCTGTGTGAAGTCAAGGAAAGCAGCACAGGTGCCTTTGCAGGCATCGACAGTAGCTGCGTGTGTGTGTGTGCAAAGGTTAATATGAGCGAGTGAAGTGGGGGCTGCTGCGCTCAGGAGAAGTGGTCCCGTGGCAGCGCAACACGGCTCTGCTTTTCAAAAGGGGCTGGTTTGTTTTATTCCTCTGAAAAAGTAACTTTCACTCATGTGGTGACGTCCAGCAAAACTCATAGTCCTCGCTGAGGCTTCTGTGGGACCCGAGTGGAGCACACATCTCCTGATGGCCCAAGGGTGGCTTGCTACCTGAATCAATACATTTAAACAGCTCTCACTCATGCTTAAGCCCATGAGTGCACATCAGGGGAGAAAAATGGATGTGGGCTTCTATTCTATTCCCTTGCCAGATTTTACATCCAAGAGCACCTGAGGGAATTTGGAGATTCAAAAATTTTCTTTTGCATTTTAGCTAGTTACTGCAGATGATTTCATGCATTTTTGTACATTTAAGTTGATAATTACATTATAGGAGATGTCAGTGAAAGCAGGAATGGTCTGCAAATGTGTACGTTGTGAGAGATATCTATTAAAATGATCTCTCTGCCAACAGTATGCTTGGGTATTTGTGTGCCTGTACGTCCTCTCTCTCTTTATTTGTGTGGATGGGTGGTAAAAGGGAAGGTAGAAATAGAAAGAAGGGGAACGCATTTTTACAGTCTCTCTAAAGCCACTTCACCCATTTCATAGAAGCTGAATTCCTTGGACCCCACTGTTCTCGCCCTGTAGGTTGTGTAGGGGTTACTCAAGTGCCCCAGGATGCATACTCAGATGTGGGACAGAAAAAGCAGCCTACAGTATCTTGGCATTCAGTAATACAGGCTTTTTTTCAGGATCATATAACCAAAATGCAGAAGCTGCATTATCTGGGAACATGTACAAACCAGTGACAGCATGAAGAGCAGGTGGGAACCTTGTTTTGAAGGCCCTATGGGGAATATTGCCAAAGGAATTGCACTTTGTGGGGCTATTAAAAAAAGCCACATGCACAAAGATGTTGTCACCATCTTAAATGCACCGCCCACCCCTTGGAAATGTTATGGGTCCCTAAGCCTATACACTTTTTTGGGAGTCCCACAGCCACTAAGAACTGAAACTTCCTTAAGTATCTCACCTGATGTTATTCAAATAAGCATATTGAGGTTTTTGAAACTGTGGAAATGAACAGGAATAAGTATCCCAGGAAAACCTTTCAGGAATTTTTTCCCCAACAACAGGTTCCTAGGAAGATTTCCGAAAAGTTGACATCAATTACAGACATTACTCTTGCACTCTTAAGGTTTCATCTGGCTTAAA
This sequence comes from Chionis minor, assembly GCA_013398295.1. Classification (NCBI taxonomy): domain Eukaryota; kingdom Metazoa; phylum Chordata; class Aves; order Charadriiformes; family Chionidae; genus Chionis; species Chionis minor. The sequence goes on along the minus strand of VZSF01001152.1, from coordinate 786,452 downwards.
GAAGCAATCATGCAAAGTATTTTTTCTTCCCAGGTTTTTGTACATGCACTTACTGCAATAAGCAGTGTACTTTCAGCTGCTTCTGCATTGCTCTTGTGTTCATCTTTTGGGCTGATATTCCCTAGATATTCTTAGACAAGGGCAAGAGTTTGGGGCTGGGGTGAGGGTTGGGACAGTGATTGGAAACATCAGAATTATCTAACCATTAAAAACAAACTTTCAGATGCTCGTCACATATTTAAACACCTAAACCAAATTTTTAAAGCCCAAGAGAAGTGAATGCCTTCCCACTTATTATTCAACAATGCATAGAAGAGATAGGCATATATAAAGCTTTTATGTGAATGTGCAATGATTTGCTCATTCATGTAAGAACATGTATGGCAATACCCTGGGTACATAGAAGATGTTGAGTTCATTGGTATCAGAAATAGGTGCTTAGCAGTAAAGCCAAGGGACCTACATGAGGGGGTTTGACTTGCTTGCATCTCACATTACACACTTTGACTTGGTGCTGATTGTTGTCTTAAATTCTGAGCCTACTTTGATTTTAAAACCACCTCTGGGGCAAAGGTAAGTGCATAGGTCCCATGCAGCTGCTTCAAATTCACATGCATGGGAGTCAGAAGATCATATGTTTCCATAAATACACGCTCATGAATGCACCTCTTCTTTACTTGGATGTGGAATCAAAATCCTCTCCTTATCTTCTTTTTTTTTTTCTTTTTTTTTACTTTTTTTTTAATGGGTGAGGGAGGACCATTTTTTAAACTCAAAAGATCACAAGAAGTTGTGTTAACTGAGTGTGCCAACAGGGGCACACTACTGTTGGGTCTTACTGGTAGTGAGACTCGCACTTTCATTGCTGTGTGGGTGAATTGCAGTTCACTATACTTTTTGTCAGAAAGGTCTACATTTTATGTCTTACAAAATACTTTTTCATTTAGATGTACACAAATGAGAGATTTAGCTGCAAGAAACCTTGGTAAGCCACAATCCAGATAAAACAGCAGGAATCCCTTTGACCTTTGAAAGAAGATCAAAACAGCTTAGGTACATGCAGGGACACAGGAGCAGAAGGCATCACCTGGGTCATTGAACTTGGTCCCTCACAGCCACAAGCCAGCTGAATCCCATAGTGCTCTGGGACCCAGAAGTATTTCCCAGATCCCCAGTCTGGGAACAAGATATTGTCTCCTGCTGGTGATGCCTGCTTCCCGAGGGAAGGAAACCTCAGGACAGCAGGAGTGCAGGCTCCCCAGCACTGCCAGCAGCTCCACAGCCTGGCTTGCAGCCCTGGCACCCAATGGCCTGTCCACTTGCCCCTCCACCACAGACCACCTCCACCACCTTGGTGCCACCCCCCCATAAGAAACCATAAGCCGTGTCTCTCAGGCAGTAATCTGTGGTTGCTCCTCAGGCCTCCAGCAGCTTTACAGACTCAGAGAATCATCTAGGTTGGAAGAGACCTTTAAGATCATCGAGTCCAACCATCAACCTAACACTGCCAAAACCACCACTAAACCATGTCCCTCAGCACCACGTCTACCTGTCTTTTAAATACCTCCAGGGATGGTGATTCCACCCCTTCCCTGGGCAGCCTGTTCCAATGCCTGATAACTCTTTCAGTGAAGAATTTTTTCCTAATATCCATCTTAAACCTCCCCTGGCATAACTTAAGGCCATTTCCTCTTGCCTTATAGCTTGTTACTTGGGAGAAGAGATTGACCCCCACCTCTCTACAACCTCCTTTCAGGTAGTTGTAGATAGCAATAACATCTCTCCTCAACCTTCTCCAGACTAAACAATCATAATTCCCGCAGCTGCTCCTCATAAAACTTGTTCTCTAGACCCTTCGCCAGCTTCCTTGCCCTTCTCTGGACACGCTCTAGCACCTCAGTGTCTCCGCTATACTGTGGCACCCACAACTGAACACAGCACTCAAGCTGAAGCCTCACCAGTGCTGAGTACAGGGGCATAATCACTTCCCTGCTCCTGCTGGCCACACTATTCTTGATATAGTCCAAGATGCTGTTGGCCTTCTTGGCTGCCTGGGCACACTGCTGGCTCTTGTTCAGCCAACTGTCAACCAGGACCCCCAGGTCATTCTGATGGGCAGCTTTCCAGCCACTCCTCACCAAGCCTGTAGCACTGCATGGGGTTATTGTGACCAAAGTGCAGGACCCAGCACTTGGACTTGTTAAACCTCATAAAATTAGCTTCAGCCCCATGATCCAGCCTGTCCAGATCTCTCTGGGGAACCTTCCTGTCCTCAAGCAGATCAACACTCCAGCTTAATTTGATGTCATCTGCAAACTTATTGAGCGTACACTCAATCCCCTCTTCCAGATCATCAATAAAGATATTAAACAAGACTGGCCCTAAAACTGAGCCCTGTGGCGCGCCACTTGAGACCTGCTGCCAACTGGATTTAATGCCATTCACCACAACTCTCTGGGCTCGGCCACCCAGACAGTTTTTAACCTGTACACCTGCCTATGCCATGGACTGCCAGCTTCTCTAGCAGAGTGCTGTGGGAAATGGCATCAAAGGCCTTACTAAAGTCCAAGTAGACAACATCCACACTCTTTCCTTCCTCCACCAGGTGGGTCACTGGATCATAAAAGGAGATCAGGCTGGTCAAGCAGGACCTGCCTTTCATGAACCCATGTTGGCTGGGCCTGGATCCCCTGGTTGCCCTTCACATGTCGTGTGAGTGCACTCAGGATGAACCATTCCATGATCTTTCCTGGCACCAAGGTCAGGCTGACAAGTCTGTAGTTGCCTGGATCCTCCTTCTGGCCCTTCTTGTAGATGGGTGTCACACTGGCAAGCCTGGGACCTCCCCCGTTGACCAGGACCGCTGATAAATGATGGAGAGTGGCTTGGCAAGCTCCTCTGCCTGCTCCCTGAGCACTCTTGGGTGGATCCCATCTGGCCCTATAGACTTGTGACTGTCCAGTTGGCGTAGCAGGTCACTAGCTGCTTCCTCCTGGATTCTGAGAGGTTTGTTCTGCTCTCTATCCCTGTCTTCCAGCTCAGGGGGCTGAATACCCTGAGGATAACTGGTTTTACTATTAAAGACTGAGGCAAAGAAGGCATTAAGTACCTCAGCCTTCTCCTTATCCTTGTTGACAATCCGTCCCTCCACATCCAATAAAAGATGGAGATTCTCCCTGGCTCCCTTTTTGTTTTTAGTGTATTTGTAAAAACCTTTTTATTATCTCTTACAACAGTGTCCAGATTAAGTTCTAGTTGTTCTCTTGCCTTTCTTGTGTTCTTTCTGCATGACCTAACTAGATCCCTATACGCTTCTTGATTTGCCTGCCCTTTCTTCCAAAGGTGGTAAACTCTCCTTTTTTCCCTGAGTCCCAGCAAAAGGTCCCTGTTCGGCCAGGTTGGTCGTGTTCCCTGGTGGTTCGTCTTATGGCACATGGGGACGGCCTGCTCCTCTGCCTCCAAGACTCCCTTCTTGAAGAGTGTCCAGCCTTCCTGGACCCCTTTGTCCCTCAGAACTGCCTCCCAATGAACTCTCTCAACAAGTGGCCTGAAAGGCTGAAGTCTGCCTTCCGGAAGTCCTTTAGCCTGCTGAAGCATTGTCTTTCACTCCCTTTAGCAGGACAAGTCAAGTGCATCTGCTGCGAACCCAGCTGCCTTGCACCTGTACAGGCAGCTTCTCCGTTGTGATACACCAGAGGGCCAGACCTTAGGTCCAGACTTCAGGGATACCCTGAAACCTGCCATCCTCTGTAGAGGACACACTCTACCTCATTGCCTGTTGATTGTAAGACGGAGAACAGAAAATTCCTTTTATTCCCATTAGGAATCTGGAAAAACCTTTAAGTCCAGTAACCAATGTTGAACCTATTGCACCTTTGTGTTTTAGAGTTAAGCAAGGGAACATGACCTGGGGAAAGGAACAAGTCTGTGGAGTAATGGTCCTTTCCCAGACACAGGGAAGCAACCTTGTTCTAAACCCATAAGCGTGAATGTTGGAATAATAATCTGAAAATGTCAATAGATGGTCCTCTTACAATCCAAAGTATGGCAAGAAGTATTTGTATTAACATACACAGTGTTACCTTACATTCCTACCTCTTTTTGCTCTGTCCTCTCATCAGATAATTTTGGACAATGCACACTGAGCCAACCACAGGTGTAAAACTGTCTAGGAATCTGGGCTCACATGGTGGACAAATATGCTCACATATCTCTGCAGCTTCCAGACTGTGCCTCTGTTTGGACACCGATGTCCCCTAGCCATTCAGTGGGACTGGGATGTTAGGTATTGAGAATCATTAATTCATGCGTGGAACTCTCAGTTTATAGCTTGTCCTTGGAAGAACTGATTCATTTAAAGCAAGGGCACAGCCACTTGTTTTCTCTGCCAGCATTGCAAACTCCAGGTCAGAAGGCTTAAGGATTTTGGAAAGAGGGGATAAAGGTTTACATAAGTCTAACTTACTACTGTGTGCCCTCAAAATATGCAAGGTGGCTTTCAGTGATGTCTGGCATCAGGTCTGAGGTGTACAAGCATTGTTGCAGACCAATCCCCACTGATTTAGGTGGTGTTACGGAAGATTTACACAAGTATAATTGAAGGATTCTTTTTTATTTTGAAACTGTTCTGGGTCAAACCCTGGAAGAAAACATACAGGGATTAATATGAACTTATCACCCCTCCATTAATTTTCAGTGACAGACCCATTTCTTTCTAATCCAGCTTGCTATTGCTCCCAAGGTAGTAAGTTAAAAAAGCCAGCTCTGCCCATCTCAGAGGTAATTGAAGTCATGTCTTCTTCACTCTTGGTGCTTTAGGCCCCCAAGGAAATGGACCGTTATTTTGTCCACATTATCCAAGAAGACCATAGCAATTCTGATAGAAATTGAATTGAAAATAATCTAGGCAATCTGTTTATATATGGACTGCACTTTGCCTGCCTAACCAACTAGAATAAAACCTGCGTAATGAGCTTGTTCTGAATGCAAGCTCCATTTTACAAGGCTTGCAGTAAAAGGAGAAGATTTGCTTTACCTGTTTTTGCTTTTGAGTATGTCACCTGGAGCCCCAGATATTATTTTTCTTTTTTTTTTTTCCTGCCCCAATGAAACGTCTCTCTCTTCAAAGAGTTTCTACTATATAAACGATAATCTCTGCTGGGAGAATCAACCATTTTGTCAATATGTAGCCAGTATTTTTTTTAATGCTATCTAATTGACTTATTTTAGAAACACATATTAAACATATACTTTAAAAAAAACCAAAAAAAACCCCCAAAAAACCCAAAACTATGTACAAATCTTTCAGGAATAGGAAGAAAATATAGAAAGCCAGCAAACTTTGCAGTCATCTCTCGGATGCTGGATTCTTCCAGACTCACAGCTGCTCGAATGCCTTCTGCCAGCTGAGTAAAGAGTTTGATGTGATAACAAAAGAGCTTCCCTGGAAAAGCCAAAAATACGTCTGTAGCACAGCAGCTGACCAGCTCAGCAGCACGGGTCACTGCAAGCACAAACCGCCTGTTTCTCTATTCATTCTTCTAGCTCCTGACTAAATGCTGAGTCAAGTTTAAGGGCACAGACCATATTCAGACCATTCATCATGAGTGCCGCAACCATTTCTGTCCCTTGATTTTGCAGGAAACCCTGGGCAACAGATACCCTGGGTCACCCACAGCTGTCTTGAAATTAAATACCACAGTGGCTGCAAAATCTTAATGCATAGAGACACCGTAGAGGGCTTCTGAATATGGTCTTACATCTTGTTAAGGGTCTTTGGTGGCCTGGGGCTTGGGGACCTCTCTCTTTGCAAGGATGCCATTGCTGGCTGCATTGCCGCGAGTGACAGCCACCGAGAGCTGTTTCATTGAGGTCCAAGCCCTAAACGCGCACCCTCGGCCCCGCTTTCCCCTGCTGTGTCAGCCAGCATTTATGAGAGACAGTGGGAAGAGAGTTTTGATTGACATCCCCCTCAGGGGAGAAGAGGGGAGAACCGTATGGTATCAGCAGTGAGTCATCCTGCTCAGGTTATCTTCCCCTCCTAAGACACTGAAGATTCCTTGACAACATCAGCTCAGGCTGGATAAAATTTTAGGATGATGGCAAGGATGGTTTTAAGCCTTCAAAAGTGGCCGAAAGCATGAATTTTTCAAGCAATGGAGAGAAGTGGTGGGGAAGGGGCGTCCCCCTGGATGACTGTCCCCACTCTGGGTTCCGTGTCGCCTCCATCGTGCTCCCGTTCTGAGGAGCGAAGCCTGCAGAGTCGGTGTGGGGCACACAAAGGAGATCTGCACAGAGGATAAGAGAGCCGCAGTGTGGATTGTAAAAGAAAATTATGCCCCAATAATAGAGAAACACGGAGGCCTTTTGCTTGGTTCACAGGCTGTGGTGCTCTAATATTATTAACCTGATTTATTTCAAGGAAAGGGTCACTTTATGAAGCGACTGCGTCTAAACTTTCTGCAGATAAAAGGCTGTTAACAAAAGGCAGGCTTTGGGAAAACAAGCAAAACTCGGGCTGTGCACTCAGTAAGCACATTTTCTAGTTTTCAGTCAAGAAGTCATTGGCAGTGTCAGTGCTTGAAAACTGCATGGCTCAGACATTTCTAAACCCTTTTAATCCATCACAAAGGGCTCCCTTGATTGTTGCTTTGTTTTTCTGCTGCTGCCCTACAGTATGGCTGCCAGTGTATATTCCTGATAAGCAGTGAGCTATGCAGATGCTGCTAGGTTTCCCTGCCTTTGGTTCCACGCAACCTGCCAGTGCCTGTGTGAGGGACACAGTCATGTGTCACAAACAACAAGGAGAGGTGACACTCCGTCCTCCCCTTGTAGTCCCGGAAACTTAAAAGAATACAAGATTAATTTCCATGGGCCATGTGGTGCCACCCATGAAAGTCCCTATTGCAATAAATGGGAAGTTCGGCTTAAAAACCAAGGACACAATGAAGCCACCACAGTATTAATGCCATTTTAATCCCCCCGGATTCAGAGTTTGGCATTACTAATGCAATTATTTGCCATAAAAGAGAGAGCACCAGCTCCATGGGTCTGAATATATACTTCAACACGCAATCCATCATGAGATGTATGGGGAAGCTATGTCTCTCTTCTCATGTACCTGAAACCCCAGAAAAGCCTGTCCTGCTCAAAAAAGCACGACAAAAGTCTAACAGACATATACAAAACCAACAGGAGGAAAAAGAGTGCAGCAGGTAGCAGGGAGGGTCTCAGCACAACAGCAAGGTGACCACCCAAGTAAAAGGGCACCTGGATCCCCTGGGACAGTGTGGGCCACTCCGTGTACAAGCCTCCTGGACAAAGCTACCAGGGAAACCAAGGGAACATCACAGTTTCCGGCAGGCAGAGCAACGGTCTCATATTTTCACAGTTCTGCTTCACCCCTGCAAACTCTCTATAATGCAGCCCATTAGGCAGTGGCCCTGTGGGGGTTTTGGAGGTCCCAGAGCTGGCCAAGCACCGTGCAGTGCTAGACGTGATGTTAGCACAGAAAACATCCAAAATGAGAGACCAGCATGACAGGACCTCCACCAGCAATTCCGTGCACTTAGCCCAAAAAGGAGCGTGGATGTGGGAGGGCTAACTGCTTCATCCCAGGCGCAAACATTGATCAAGAGTCTGGGAATCTGAGCTGTTTTTAACTCAAAGCACCCCCTTCCCTTGCTGCACCCCCTTCCCTTGCTGCACCCCAACAGCGAGCACAAACGTATGCTCAGGTTGTCCTTTATTGCTGGCTGCAAAATGTTGTGGTTTTATCTGTAGGACACGAGCATCTGCTGAGGTTGACCATGAACCAGTTATTCCTTCCCCTCAGCTCTGGGAAGAGAGAGATTCAAATGGTGGCTACACAAACAGAGGAAAAGCAGCGAGATGTTCCATGTCAACGAGGCTCCTTGCAAATGTTGCCCTGAGCCCTGGGACATGGCACAGGCGGCACTGCCGTACTCATAACTGAGCTGTGGGAGAGAGAACTGAGCAGGGAATGCAGCAGGAACAAAAACGGGGATGCACAGAAGCAGGAAGAAGAGCAGAAGGGAGTGAGGGGGAGTGGGGGAGGATGAGAAAATGAAATGCAATCTGCTGATCTCTGAAGATCCTGGTGAAACATGGATGGGCCCTGGGTGAGGGAACATCTGCGCATGGTGAGAGCTGGGCAATACCGGGAATAGATGTAGCAAAGGAGATGAGACTGAACACGTACCTTACATTCAAAATCCAAATGGAAAGACATTTTCAGGTCACTATTTCAACATTAGATGTTAATTGTCTAACATTAGCAACAAGAAATAGCCACCCTGTCAATTTTTAATAAATACTAGTGACCTCTTAAATTAAATTTCTAAATTGAAAAGTATCATGAATATCAAACATTTGTGAGACACATGAAATCTTTACAAATAGATATTAAGGCTGCTTATTGTAATCCCTGTGATACCAACTTTTACAGGCATTGCTTGTTTGTTTGACTCCCCGCTGGCGTTTTCACAGCTCAGCCCTGGCCACCTCTCCCCTGCAGCCGCTCCTTCTGTGGCACCGTTATTTCCACCCAGCCTAAAGCACCAAACACCAAATACCGCAGAGGTGCTCGGGTCTGCACAGCTCTTCCCTGGATGACGTCTCACTAGCAAGGGAGGAAAAGGGGGGTTAAAGACCCTGATGTCTTTTAACAACCTCACACAACCTTCTGAATGACTGCAGAGTGAAACATCAGATTTAGGAATAACAGCTGGTCTTTACCATTTTTGTTACTAACCGTCAGCCTCAGTCTTTAGTCCCTCTTTTGTCCTGGAACAGAAGGATGTATTAAATAGGATGTAAAAAAATTATTGCCATAACTTGAAGTAGCACAGAGAAGCTGAAGAGCATCAAACCCAGCATTTTTATCTTCTCTTGCCTTTGAATGCTCCTATCTTATTTGTCAGTTTGTCTGCTAAATGTGTTTGCCCCGTCACAGCTGGAAGGTCTTTGAGACAGGGGCTGCATCTTCTTTTATTACACTTTTCTTTCAGAGACCTAGGGTGAGGTGGGGCACTTAATATGAAGTCACAATGATGTGAAACAGAACACAAAATTATTTCTATAAAGAATGGAAGACTTGGCAGAGTGAACCCACTAAGATATAAGATTTTCAGCAGGGTTTGTTTTTCTGTTTTCAGAGGAATATTCTGTATCACAGTGTTTTCCCTGGCCCATCTAATGAGTATTAGCTGGAATAAAATGGTATATTATTTTCCCTTGGCAATAATTGGAGCAGCCTATGATCTTAGCAGCCCTCTGGGTGTATTCCTAAGGTCAGAACGAGAGTGTCACCACCGTGTTGCTCTTTCATGCCACTCCCTACACATCTCCAGGAAAAGCTACTAATCCACTTAAACAATTACCTTTCAGAGGAAGAGGCAGAGGACTTTATATGAGGATACCTAATGAAAGACTCAGCCTGTGAAATATTTGAAAAGCTTGCAAAGCGAAGAAGTGGAATACAACTATTATCTGACATGTAGCACCAATGAATAAAATCGTCACTAGACTGAAACCTCTCTGTATTTTTATTCATGTCTGCGCTGCAAAGTGGTTAAAGCCTAAAGCTAATGAAGGAAATAATACGCAATTCATCATGGTGTAGAGAGAGAAAGACAGACAAACATAACTCTTGACTCGTGTCATGTCAATGCCTTTCAAACTTCTCTTTGCTGCAGCTTTCGGGAAAGGACCGTATTCTTTGTGCCTCTTACCAGCTCATTTTCATCCCTTGAAAGAGCCATTTCCCAAAACCCCGCTTGGGCTGCAAAAGGGAAATCCTCTCTGCTTCTTACGGCTCACCTTACACATGCATAAAAAATAAGGAAAGATAATCAGTAATCATGCCTGACTTTAAGTTAATGGGGCATAATATTGGAGGCAAATAGCTAAGCTTCCATGTACCAGGGAGAGCGTGTACCACAACCTGTGCTTCCAGCACGGACTACTGCTGTGCCTGGTAAGGGATGATGGGACACAGGGATGGCGCATGCCTGTGCTGGGACCACATTGCCTCAGCCCAGCTTCCCTGGCTCTCCCAGAAAAAAGCTTGCCTCTGGGAAAAAAACTCGCTCTTTGGCAGCCGCAGTGGACTTCCCATCTCTTCTAGCAGGTGAAAGCTCCTCCTTCTCTCTTCCCATGTTCTGCACAGCACTGGGAAAGTACTGGATGTGGGAGGGACTGCGACCCAGTCTGGTGGCTGGCACTGCCTCTGCACCATGCATGGGGGTCCTGGAAGAGCAGCCTTTGCTATTCCAGCCTTGGGACACTTGTTTTCCCTGTAACTAATACCATTGCTGATCTGGATGGGGCTGCACTCCAGCCAGCCCTCAAATACTCAGTCATGGGGAAACAGCAAAAGGAAATAACTTGCTTAAAGAAAAAACAATGTGTGGATTTGGCTTTAAGAGCCCATTTAGTATATTTGCTGTCAAAAAACTCCCAGAGAGTGGATCTACCCCAAAACCTCATATCTGTTTCTGGTTGGCTCAGGCATCTCAACGGGGGAGTGTGCTTTGGCCATGGGGTAACTTTGGAGGACAAGGTCCCACACACAGCCCTGCAATGGACCCCACGGGGCCAGCCTCCACCATGCTGGGGCTGTAGGGGGCCGGGGACACTTCACCCTCTCCATGTGAAGCCTGGCAGGCTCATGCTGGACCCTGCGGAGAGCAGTTTAAAACAGCCCTGTGTATGGTGTTGGCTTCCTCCTGCCACCACCGAGCCGTTGCCATCAGCTGAGCAGGGGGCACTGCCCACCCCCACTGTGTGACCACCCTCTGCAGGGGGAGAGTCCTACTTGGGGACAGCAGTGAGTTGGAGCCGTACGTTTGGTGCTGGTGGCAACTTTGCAGCAGACATGCACGCTTATTTTCAAATTTTTCTGCATCTTTTAAATAGCTGGACCTGCTGCTTGCCTGGGTATTTGGGGCACTGTCAGCGTGCTTGCAGCTGCAGATTGGCACCTCTAAAATTTTAGTCGTGATTTCAGTCAATTTGCACATTTCCAAAATGGAGCAAAACCTCATAAAGCACAGATCTAATGCATATAATACCAATTTGCTGAATGTCAGTGTATACTGACCTTCTATTACAAACACTGGCAGATGGCCATTCCTTTAGTACTCAAGAGTTGCTTGAATAGAAAATCAAGCGATGGCTTAGCCTGTATTTCGCCTCTACATCAGTGCCCATAGCAACACGCAGTGGTAGCCTCCTGAATGCGGTGCCTCTGCCACCACCAGCTCCTTTCCAGCACAGAAAAGCCATTGGTGATCCCATGGCTACCATATCCAGTTCTGTCAGAGCTACAAAATGGCAAGAGGGTCCTGCTGGGAAGGAGACGGGAGCGTGCGGGCTGCCGGGCGGAAAGCCTTCAGCCCAGCCACCATGAACTGTGAGCAGGAGCTGCCCGCTGCCTCCGAGAGCCGGAGTGATGGTTGTGCCTGTAGAGCAACCCCTGTTTTGCGGCGCCGGCAGGGGAAGGAGATCCAGTCAGCCTAGCTGGAACACCATGCAAAAATGGACCATAAATGCAATCTGATAGCAGAGGAAATAAGTGTTTGAGAAGCCCAGGAACACAAGATCGGGTCAGACAGTTGCTCTGCAACCTGGCATGCGTGGCACAAGCACGAGTTTCCTCAGACTTCATGTTCACAAAACCTTTGCAGCTATTTTCTAATACCCCAAATTGTCTGTATTTGGGGTCTTTTTCCCATCCACCCCATGAGACCTATTTCCAGACCCGAGTGCCTGGCAGTGTGCAGGAACAGTGTGGGTCCCTAGGACAGGTAATGCATATTGTGCATCGCTCTGAATTTGTTCCTTCCCTTTTCAGTATCCCTTGGGTCTTTCATACCAGAGCAAACGCAGCCTGCACATTTTGGAAATTATGAATGCACTTGTGGCTGCTCTTGGAAATTGAAAGTCTTGTGCTGAGTCACCAAATGTTGCAGCATCCTGCACTTTTTTCCTCTGGGACTATGCTTTCTCCCTCCGATGGGGAGGTACTCAGAGGTTCAAGGCCAAACTGGGTGATGCTCCTCCATGGCAAGGAGCAGAATTCCCACCTTACAGATTGTGGGTGCCATCTGTTTGCAAAATAAGGCATGGGTTGAGGAGCTGCATTTCCACATACTGGACTGAACCTGTGATTGAATTTGTGAGTCTGCTGGCAGGGCCACCACCGCCTTCCAAGTGGTTTTGGTTGGTTTGCAGAGATGCTGAGAATCTCAGGGATATTCCCTGCCAGATTCTGGCGGTTCTTTTAATAGGCTGTGAAATTTTGGAATCAAACTATTTAAGCCTTCTGACAACACAACACATCTCCAGGTGCCTTACCCCACAATAAACATCCATTGTACGGCCTTCTCCCCTTACAATGTGGATTAATTTTAACCCTCACAACAGCCTAATGGAAAGACCGTGCTGCACTCCAAATGCCAAACACTTGCTGAAAGCTTTCCTTTGTTAGCGCCTCCCGGTTTAGTCACCACCAGTTTCTGAAAAGATTCCACAGAGTTAATGTTTCCATTTCTTTTAATTCGCTCGCAATGATGACACAGCCATAACACAGCTGTGTTCCAGCTCAAAGGAGCCGAGTGCGGACGCTGCCCACTGTTCCTCGGCCCCTGCTCCCTCCCTGGCTCACAAGCAGGGCTGATGCTGTTGGGAGGATATGGTGACATTTTCCTATCTGGGGTGGAAAAGTTCTTTTAGAGGAAGCCTCTTTTTTTTTTGTTCCTTATTTCTTTTTCTTTTTTTCTTTTTTTTTTTTAATTTGACATTTTCTTTGTGAAAAGCTGACCTAATTTTCTGGGAATAATGTAAACGGTTACACACTCAAAGCATTGCACTGGAGAGTTTATAGATAAAGCTGAATTATTTTATGGTTCAATTATCCCAAAGTACGGGGGATCCCTGTTGCATTAACACTTCACAAAGATAGTATAGTGGGGGCTTCCTTGCTTTTTTCCGTGTGAGTAAGTTAGGAATTGCCAGTAAAACCTTCACTGAAGCCTTGTTACTACAAAAGCCATTAGCACTGCTAGTTGTAAAAGACACATTAAAGGTATTTTCTGAAACGAGTGTTTCTGGTATTGGTATTCGTACCAATTCCCTGCCCCATTCTGGAGAAAGTTTTAAATTGCCTATTCTGATGCACAAAGGCAAGGTGAAAAAGGGTCATTCAGGGATGGGAAGAGGCAGAGAAAAGAGGATGAAGCAGTGGCACAAGGGCTGGCGGTGGCACAAATGCTGTAGCAGCAGCTGGTTGCCGCTGGGCTGCCTGGATGGACGAATCCCGGGGAGATGTTAGGACGTGGGTGTCCAGATCATCCTGACATGAGCAGCACGCAGTGAGCAGTCCCTTCCCGCAGCAGGATGTGGGACAAGCCATGCTGGCAGAGCCCTTCTCCCTGTTGCGTGGGTTGTAGAGGAGCCCGTAGCAGACTGCCATCACCCTCAAACACGCCAGTACAACCTGCCAGATTAGGCTGTGATGATCCGTATCTCAGACTAGAACACAGTGCATCAGGTTCACCCCACCAAAGGGCCAAGGTAGCGTTTTAGCTACAGATTTAATGTAGTGTGCACTAGACTGAAAATGCGGGACAAGAGGGATCAAGTTGTCTGGCCTGCCTTACTTGTTTAAGAGTTTACTCTTTGGTGAATTGGGCTGTAGAAATCGCTGAGACCACACTTGGGTCCACTTTCCTATTGACTCGAGTAGGCATGCAGTTCCATGACAGATTGGGGTTTCAGCATCAGAGTTTCTGACATTTCTGGGGTTTTATTCCAAAAGAGCAGCTTTTCACATTTCTTATTTCACATATTCTGTAGGTCAATGCCTTCAGCAAGTTGGACCGTGTAAGTGGTTTGCATAGGAATAGATGTACCACCATCATCTCCCTTGCTGGTATCTGACCCAGCTGTCGTAAGTGTGGCTCGGTTATGGCTCCCAGTTCTCCAGCCATTCCCGACTGCCATAGAGATACAGATCATGTTCTTGAAGGAATGTGTTGTTCATCTGTTGCTGGCGTGCGCTTTCATTTCTATGAGAATCTAATTAGGTTCAGTGATTAGGAGTGCTAATGGGCATAGCTATCCCACAGAAATTTACCTTTCAGAAAAAAGAAGGGCAGCAAAAATGTCCAGCAAAAGAAGAAAGAGAGGAAGGGAAAAAACCCACTGCAATTTTAAGCAGGATAAAATAAAAAAATAAATAAGTAGCCACTATGCAAATGCCTCTACCTACCTGAGATTGTCGTAAAGACAAATTAGTTAATTGCTGCAAAGTGCTTTGAAAATGAAAAGGGATATATAAGAGGTGATTATTATTATTCACAACAACCTGGTAGGTGAAGGCATCTGTCTATTTTGCTTTATATATCCCCAGAGCTTTCTCAAAGCAACATTAGAAGAGAGAAAAAGACCTTAAATAGGAGAAGAATAATCCCAAAAGCGAGAGAAAAGGCCTGTGACATTTGTGAATAATAAAAATAATAAGCTACAGATCAGATTAAAAAAATACCATCAGGAGTACAGAGTAAGAAAGCTACACTGAGGTGCATTTGAACTGATCTTAATGCATATGGAGATCATTAGCAGTGTGCTGATACTGCTGAACTGACACAGAAAATATTAATTTAAATAGGAATATCTTACATTAAACCTATATCTGCATTACGATGCAATAAGTCAATCTTCTCTGCCCTATGCTTTGGCCTTTTTGGTACTAAGCACAACATCTGTTTTGTGTCCAAACTTCCAAAAATGATAAAATGATGAAAAATCTGATGCAATTCTGCAATCTAAAATGCTCAAGGATGATGTAATGAGATCCGTAATTTTGGCTACGACTAAATCACACATTTGTCCACAGAAGTTGTAGAATAGCATCCAAGCCTCTGATTACTTGTATTATGTGTTAACTTCCCTCACATCGGCAGTCCCACCAGACCCCAGGGAGCTAGTCATGTGCTTATGCTAAGCGCATGCAAAAGTGCTAGCAAGATCAGTACACTAATTTTCAGCATCAGAAAGTAAAATAATGCCTATACTGAGGCAAGACTCCTGATGAGTCTGTGGGCTACAGCATTTCATAGCTGTGGATTTCATAGCTGTGGAAGAATTAACTCATTTTTTTCCCTTCCCCCCCCGCCCCATTCTTCTCAATATAGCAGCTAAATTATCACTTGCCCTAGCTATGAATCATTTCAGAGCTTATTCCTTAAAGGTACCCAAAATTCCCTTAGGTATTTTGACATAATTCTATTACATCTATTTCTGTTTAATATTAAATTCTTTCCTGCATGTTTAAATAAACCTGGAAATGTTTTTAGGGAACATAGCTTAATGGGGAACTATGAACATGCGCACCGAATGTTACTATCTTACATACATTTTATTATTAATGGTAATTCATGCAGAACTAGCCACTTCACAAGGAGAGACTAAACACTTACATAAAGCTAGGTGCTTCTCCCTGACCTTAATTTGTTTCTGTACTTGAACACTGGATTCCCTTTCAAAAAATAATTATTCCCATACAGATTAAAACCCAATAATGCAGTCTCTTTCTGGGTGACAAACAAATGCAGGGCTTTCAGGGTGAATGCTAGGCATACCTTCTTGGTGGCTATTCCAATAACCTCAAGGGTAAGAGGTCTCCTCCTGGGTCAGGACCTGGGTGTCCTGAGAGAAGCGAGACAGAGGACAGGGCCTGTTTGTTCCTGTGTGTTTCATGGCATTTTCTCCCTTGTCTGTAATACATGTTTTTTCCCAGCTTCTGCTATTAGTTCACTTGGAGGGACCAGACAATACCTCAGGTTCATCATAGAAATGGTACAGCGGTCTTAATTTAAGTCTCTGGTGATAGCAATTCCAGCATTTCTTCTTGATGGCCAGTTCATTTCCCTCTGTGAAGTAGCTGAAGACTGTAGTCCAGCTCCCAGGGAAAATACATTCTTCTTACGGCTGACTTTTCTAAGTGAGCCCAGTATTTAGCAGGCCCGAGACTAGATGGGCCCAGAAATTGAAAAGAACCTGACCTAAAGCTCATCAAATCCCATGGAAAAGCTCCCTCCCTCAGGATGTCTGGAGTGGTCCTCCGGGATGAGGAGTGGGGAGCCTCTGCTGTTTGGCATCTTATGCCCAGACAGGAGACATTTTGGTGTGGTCTGTCTCACTTCTGCTGAAATGGCACATCCATTCAGGCAGGGGCACAGCTTGGGTTTTGCCTTCTGCCTGCCGGGACTATAGACCCACGGGCACTTTCGGTTAAATTACACAGTCTCTCAAAAGAGGTTTGTAATTGGCCCAGGGGATCAGGGATAGCAGAGGGAAAAGGAACAGGTTTGCCAAAACAGGATTTCCACCCCATCTCTTTCAAAGTTGGTGTATGCTGAAGAGATTCAGCCATTCTGAGCGAACAGTGAAAACGCTAATTGGAGTGGTATGTGGTATTTCCCACCAGTGGTCATGCATCATACATGGCTTCAGACGTACTGGGCTACACGCACAGAAATGGAAGGTTTGACAGTATATCCGGATTTATCTCAGCTGAAGTATTTACGTGTTTAACATTGCCATAAAAGCTGGATATTAACAGTTCTTGAAGTATTTCTTCCCCCCTACCTCTACCATAAAGTGAAGGCAGGGTTTTTTCCCAGTTAAGCAGTTAGCGGTCTGATCCCAGAGATCATGGAGGACTTGGCAAAGACAGTGGCAAAGGAGGTGTACCCAAATCATAGGCCCACATGGAGACTATTTTTACGCCATTTTTCCTCTGCTTTTGGAAAAGATAGATTTGTGCACTGTGGGGAACAACTGCAGAAGGGAAAACATAAACTGATAAGGGTGCCAGAAAACAACAGGAAAGACAAAACAAAGATTCTTAGTTTAAAACAACCCTTCCATAAAATTAAAAAAAAAAAAAAATCAGGACAGTGCATGATGCCTTTTGCAGTCCTTTGGTATTACATATCTGTTGGCATAAAAAGGAAATCTACGATATAAACTGAAGCTGCTTGTCAAAAGGCTGCAATATTATTCTAATAAGCCATCTACCATGATCCTTTTCGGAATCCAAAAACATCCATCAAAGCCAGAGACAGAAAGGGGCGGCTAGGAATTTATATTGCTAGACATTGTTTTGGATAAAAGGCATTATGTGTGGTTTTTTTTCTCTTCCAGGGATGCAAAGCTGGAATTTGGACAGGAAAGAGTCTGACACTTTCTGAGTACTGGTAGAAGTGCTTGTAGATGTGCTTTGTATTTTCCATCCCATCTCTACTGTGGGATAGTTATAGATACCTGCTTTTGGGGTTTTTCTAGCAATTAATGAGCAGTACAAACAAATAGTGTTGAACCAACGCTCTGCACTGACATTTGTGTCTCCAAAACTTTACTCTCCCAAGTCCAAACTACACAATTCAGGTGATAAGTAGATTTTTTTTTTAATGTGGGGGGGGGGAAAAAAAAAGAAAACTGGAGGGCTGAGCCAACACAGATGCACTAAGGACAGTGAGAACTCTCACTGAGGACACAGCACAAACAGTGCAGTCAGAAAAACTCTTGTGTGGCAAGCAAGTCCTCATCTGAAATACTTTGGAAACTGGGATAAGCATGACTAATTTCCCTGCCGGTTGCAGAAACGGCTTTCAGTTGAGCTGTGTTCCTGAGCCCCATAGACAGAGCCCAGGTCCTCATTCATCACCTGGGCTCTCTGGCTGCAAAGTTTACGCAACATCCTGCTTCAGTCCTCTGTTTTTTCACCTGTGAAACTTGCCTATTACCTATCTGTCTCACAATGAGATTATGAGGCTAATTTAATCACAGCTATAAAGCTCTTCTGGGATAGTTGGAGAAAAGGTGCTATAGCAGCCATCATGCTCTTCGTTATCGTTAGAGGTGGCATTTGAGTGCCAGCTGAGTACTGCAAGAGTCGGATCCAGGCATCAGCTGTGCCTGTCCGTGGTAATGACCCAGATGATGAGAGTGGCTGAATGGGGAACAATTTTGGTGACCTGCAAAACAGCTCCATTAAAAATGCAAACTCTTGTGCGGCCAGAATTTAATTCAGTGCTGGGAGAAACCAAAATCTTCCCACATCTCTTTATGAAGAGGAAATTAATTAATACTTTTCCTTCAGAAGCACTTTTGCTAAAATAAACCAAGAGAACAAAAGAGACTGATAAAGTTTCTTGGAGGATTTTGTCAGGAAGATGGAAGGCAGCGGGGGTGACAGGGAGCCTTCCCTTCACCTGGGAAGGATGTTGTGACTTTTTCATCTGCCTTGGTCTCTTCACCCTTCTCCCACCTCTCTCGGTAGCAGGACAGCACTACTCAGCCAGCCCCATGCTTCTGGTGCAAAATCTTTAAGGTCATCTCGTGAAAGTGGGTGGCCCTGCTATTTACCCACTGCAGCCCAGTTATCCCACGCACCGCCTCCCGTCCCGCATCTTCCAGAATATCTCCCATGACAGAGGCATTGAGAGGCTGGAGTTTGCGTCAGGAAATGAGACAGCAAGGGGACCCGTACCTGTGATAGAGCCAGCTTAGAGGCACCTCCCCACTCCCCCCACAGTTTCTTCCATGGGATCTAACAGACAGAGCTGCGTGGATAAATATTTATACTAAACATAGTCAGGAATGAGAATTCATGAGCTAAAACTACACAAATATTTGGGAATCTAGACACTATAATTCGAGTGGCACTTAATCTCTGAAAGCAACCAAAAATATATAACTCCTTAGTTTACTAGCAGTGTCGGCTCCCCAAGTGTGGAGCTGAATAATTTAGGGTGGAGGAGAACCAGAGAGCGGCTGAGCATGTGGTGACTTTTTCTGGCCAGGCAGGCAAGGGAGGCTCCGGGTCACCTTCAGGACAACCCCCATAAATGCAGAGAAAGAACAGAACCGCACACGCAAAACCAACGGCCCTGCAGGCACAGGGAGAGGAATGGGGGGCACCCAGGGGTGCGCGGTGCTGGAGCCTTCTCGTGGCAGGAGAGGCTGCCCAACACCTGCCACCAGCGAGGCTCAAATCTGAGAACTACAGCTGTAGCATAAAGGCGGATTATCACCCATCCAAACCAAATTCAATTATCATATCTATGCTGCTTCTCTATTTCTGTAACTGGAAGGCTATTATTAGGCTCCCTCCCTCCCTCCCTCTCGCTCCCTGTTTTTAATACATCTCCAAGTAATGCCGCTGTAAAACATTCAAAAAAGTAAACATTAGCTTTAGGCCATTTGATTATCAGCTTCCCAGAACACTTCGTTCTGCCCTGCTTTACTCCATATTCCTTTAATACCAAAAAAAGAAAAAAAGAAAAAAAGAGATGGGCTGAGATGGGTTTAATGAATCCACATTATAGCGATTCCCCTCTCTGTCTCCAGTGTTGGCCCTGGCTTGCTCTCACGATGGTGAAAAACACCAGTTTACGCTTGAATGGAAAAGACACAAGGAAATAGGTTTTCCCTGGAAACCAGGGATGCTATATTCCCTCCTGTCCTAATTGCTAAAATATTTCTTAACAGGCTTCCCATCTGCACCCCCGTTGATGACTAGTCCA
The DNA here is from genome assembly GCA_013398295.1 of Chionis minor. Classification (NCBI taxonomy): domain Eukaryota; kingdom Metazoa; phylum Chordata; class Aves; order Charadriiformes; family Chionidae; genus Chionis; species Chionis minor. The sequence continues at coordinate 766,836 of VZSF01001152.1, read as the reverse complement.
TTTTCCATGCTAGAAATGGGAGGTGATCGGAGCGTGAGAATACCTCTTGAACGGGTGAGGGCAACACAGCCTGTGAGATGGGGGAACCAGTCCTGGGCAGCCAAGTGCACTGGGACTCAACATCCCAGAAATATCTTCGGTGCCAGTGTCCTTTCTGATGCCATTCGTTTACTCCATAAAGTGCACTGTTTTTCCCCTGAGGTCTCAAGACGGGGATGAAGAGCACATCACACACACTCACCTCCTGCAGAGCTCTGTGTCCTCTGTGCCAAGGGACGACACTTTCTTGTGATGAGAAGGTTATATATTTTGTGGGGGATGGTGCTATGTTTTTTTCTTGTGTCAAACAAACACTGAAAAATTCATGAGCCGGTATTGCACCTCAAAGGTGTGGTGAAATAAAGCCTGTGAGCATTTTTTTCGTGTAAGTATGAGCTGTAGGAACACAGGAATGAAAGTGCTAGAAAGAGCTGAGTTAACACTTTGGGACAAGCAATGTCTTCTGGCGGCTTTTAACATGCCCACTCGTGAATAAAACACAAAAAGGCCCAAATCTTTGCTTAGTTCTTGAGAAGCTACTGTAATATGAGTAATAAATCATAATATTATACCATATCTTTTTGATTGTAATGGGGTGGTTTTAGCATCACGACTTTCATTGCAGAAGCTGCTGGTTGACTTCAACTCTTTTATCTTTATCTTTCACACAAATCAGAGAGTTTCATAGGTAATAAAGCATTTGGAGCAAAATGTAGAGATTGAAGAGGTAGGGCCTAACTTTCATAGTCTTGGGAATTAGCTAGGAGCAAAGAGCAGGGCTCTGGCCTCTGTGCTACAAATTCAACCCCCCACTGTTAGCATTGCCCTTCAAGATGTGTCCCAGGGCCACACCGGCCGGACCAGGACCATAAACCAGGTGTGGCAAGGTCTGGAGAATTAGTCTACTTACAGAAACATCCCTCCTCTACTTCTTACATGTGCATAACTAAGAGAATCAGGTTTACCTATCTGCTCGGGTGAATCAGTCAATGACCCTGCACACACAGATTGCTGCCTCTGGCAGTGGCTGGTGCCAAATGCTCGGCATAGAGGCAGGCATGGGCATCCTGCCTCGCAAACACAGAAACCTGCCCAGCCCTTCGCTGCAACGGGCAGATCTGAGCTGATTTTGGTGGCTGTGCATTGAAACAGGGAAGCTGAAGATTTAGCTGTTCCCTGCCTCATTCTGCTCAGCTGCAAATATTGTACAAATATTGTAGCCAGCCTTTTTTAAAATGAATTTTAAAAGCTTTTGGATAAGGTTCTTATTTACATCATTCCGATCGTGTAAAGGGACAGGAACGAGCCAAGTTTTTTAATTATCGACTGATGTAGCAGTGAATTCGGCACTATATGCAGAAGTATTTCGTCTTTGGGTTTTTTTGGCCATGTGCAACAGTACCGCCACATAATATTAATGCGAGTTGCATGACCGCAGTGCCACGCACCAGAGAAAAACCTCCCAGGATGTTGAATGGCTTCTATGGTAGGTGCTCGCCACCCTGTTCATGTCCGTAAGCCAGGATAAGGCATGGGGTTTAGCCACACGTTATTCATTAAATACTGTGAGAGTTGCTTCATTTCCTTTGTTTCACTAGCCCTCATTAAAAATTTAGCAGCGATGCTGCGCAAAGGTAAGCCGACAGGCACTCTACTAGAGAGCTACCTTTGAAACCAGAGGCACGGAGGGAGGCTGGGGAGAGTCTGTGGGGGGAAGCACTGGGATGGGGACTGGGACCTCGGCAGCAGTGGAAAACACCCAAGGGAGACACAGAAACCGTCTTTCGGAGCAGGAGAAGGGAGAGAAACGTGGCAGGCTTTGGACGAGGAATGAAATAACAGAGAAACAGCATTGTGAGCTGACCTGCCCCGGGGGCTGGGGGCTGGGGTGGGCATCACTGCAGGGGCTGGGGCACCGGTGCTGGTCCTGACCTTCTACCCCACCGCTGCCATCCGTGGGAAGATGCCACCCAGACACCCCTCCGCCAGCATCGGTCACCTCGGATTTAACTGAGGTTGGCTGGCGTGCTCTGGGCAAGGAAGAGCCTTCCCCGCAGATGCTGGGTGAATCCATGCTATTTTTCCTTAAATCTCGGAGCAATTTTAATTTCATGCAACAGGAGAGCAACCGGAGAGGCCTAACAGCTGGTGCAGTTTTTCGCTTCAGCTGTTTAATGGGGTGGCTGTGACTTGGTTTGCACCGGTGAAAATTAGGGTGAGGCCAGAATCAAACCAGCCCTGCGAGCAACAGCTTCAGGTCAGCCCCGAGCATCCCTGCCGTGCGGAGGGCTCAGCGCTGCTCGAGCTGCTGCTGCTCCTCTGCCTGGCAAACGTATGTCCTCTTCATCGTGCTGAAGCATGCCAGTTACCTGCTAATGCAAAAAAGAAGAAAAAAGGAAAAACAAAAAGAAAAAAAAAAAGGAAAAAATAAGGGAAAAAAAAGGCAAAAAAAGCAAAGAGCTCAGCATTGTTTTACTGTGGTGTTTATCTTCCAGTTTGCTCGCTGAGAGCGACGAGAGATCATGAAATCGATAATTCTCAGCGGTATTTTCTCAGCAGCATTTCCCGCAGAACGCGAATGTCTCTTTTCTTGCAGGCAGATGGACAGAGCCTGCAGGATCACATTTACTGGAGAGAAACCAGCTTTGAAAAGTTTCGACAGCCGGCATGGTATCTGGTCCATCTCTATCGAAATGAGTTCATTATCATTCATTTTTTGCCAACTGCCAATCAGTTCTTAAATCACTCTTCAAATTAGGATGTTGGAAAAAAAATCAAAAAATTCTCTGCAGATACAGTTTCAACATTTACAGGAATATTTTAGAACTATTGTTCCAGCAGCTGATGCTGTATAATTAATGTATAAAATAAAACAGAGAGACAACAGGCCTTCTAAAAAAGTGAGTTTTTTCATGATGTAGGTACAGAAAGAAAGCAGGAAAAGATCGCCAATTCCTTCACCTACAAATTTACTAATGAATTGTATTTCAGAAAAAATGATTTATTATTTGGAGAGACTGGTCCTCACTGCCCATCCATTTGGGGGGGGGTGGTTGTTTGTTTTTTTTTCAAAGGGCTACACAGTTTTTCTGTAGAGATTCTGACTTTCACTCAGAAATTTATCACCTCCCTAGTGCTCGTCCTCTTAAACAAGTGTTTTCCAAAGTATAGTGAAGAGGCGCACATTCAGACTGTCATACTGTTCTACCAGATTAAGGTATTTGCATAGTTTCCTGGAAAATAAACCCATTGTCACAGAGGATTAATAGGAAATAAAGTCATCAGGAAAATGCCTCTTTTGGTGCAGATTTTAGCATGCGAGTCCATGTCTTTCACCTATTGTATAATTGGTCTGCGTTTGCTGATTAGTGAGTATGCTGTTGTTGGAACACAAAGTTTTTCACTTTTTTCCCTTTTGATGGTAGCAAATACCCCAGTAAAATACAGAAATATCACCTCTTACAGTCCCTCCCATGAAAACAATAGTGCAGCAAGATCACAGCCCATCAGCTTTTTAAAGTACCCAGGCACGTCAGAAAGAAAGATGCCAGACATACGATGCTGTTCTGAAATGGTACAACCTGACCATTTGCCCGAGGGAAAGGAGGGAGAAATGAACAAAACAGAAAAAAAAAAAAAAAAGCTTAAAATATATTTGTAACTAAGTGCCTTAAAGATATACTTGAAGTCCAGCAAAAGCAGCATCCCTATGTGGTCTCTGACCTTATTATTCCATGCAGACATTAATGAAGATAAGGCATTAAGTGCACGGTTAAAGTGTAGTACTTTGTGGCTTTTGCTTTTCAAAAAAATGAACGCTGCTATAGCAGATTTATCCCCGCATAGGGTACAGGGACCATAATTATTTTTTGGTAGATATTTGCCACTGCCCAGCATCCCAGTGCCTCACACTGGACACTGCCCTGCCCTGTTTGCTGTGGCAGATCCGTGCCTGCAGATCCCGCTAGAGCTGGGATCCTAGGGCAGGAGCAGAGAGGGGAATAGGCTCTCCTCTGCTAAGGGGCGGCTGCCGCCGCTTGAGTTTACACACCACGGGAGGCCTCTTTTAAGTGGGTCTTTCTGGAGGTTTTGGGGCTGCTCCTTGTCCCCTCCTGGCACACCAGACAGTGCCCAGGCTCCAGCTCGTGTTTGCCAACTGCTGCAGGCATCCACGTGGCACTCCTGATGGACACGTGGGAGGTCATGTCAAAGCAACTGCAATTTTCTGGCCATACCTAAATTAATCTTCTGAGTCTGTGCATGTGGGATGAGTAACATCTGTAATTTTCGGCATGTATGTGTGTACATATATACAGAGGCATCAGCATGTCCCTCATGGGAACCTGATTTCTCAGGTTTGCCCAGACTGGCTTTCCGAGCCATGACGGGACACAAGCCGCAGCACAACTTTAAGTTAACGTGCCAACATAGGAAAAAGCTGTGAAAACACTTAAAGAGAAATTGATTGTATAAGGAACACTGATGCCTGACTGAAGATGCTGTGATACACGCCTGAAATGGCTACCTGGGCTACTTTAGATGACAGAAGTATTGCTAGCAGCTGAAAATGTTAATCCCCAAATAAATGGGGTTAAAATGGACTTTTTCCCAAGTGAGTAACTTCATGCATTTTGCTTTTTGTTGGCTTCCTTCTCCCCCCACCTAATAAGTTATTATTTTCACAGGGTGCTACCTTTTCCCACAGTCCCTGTGATATCTTCTTTTCTTGTTCCATACATCTTTGATTTTTTCTTCTTTTGGTCTCAAGAAAAATAAAAGGAGGTAAATGGTTAAAATGGAGAGAAAAATATAAAAGGTAGGAGGAAGGGGTTGTATATTTTTTCCCAGGCAGCTCAATACAGTTTGGAAGTAAAAAAACCAAGCACGTTTTCTTTTAAAATACTTAAGAGGAAAAAACCCCATCGCTTTTCAATCAGCTCTAACATTTTCACTGATTAACAAGAACATTTGCAAATGCGTTTAAAAGGCATAATGCAGGTTAACATTGCATCTCCGCGGTATTGGTGTTTCCAAAGTTGCAAGGGGAAACGTACATTTTGCAAGAAGACAAAATGGTTTCCCCCCACTCTGTGGTTTTCCTTCAGGTGTCACGTTGTTCTCCTTTGTTTTACTCCAGCGCTACCTGCACTCCCCTCGCGGCACGCCGCCTCAGTGCCATCTATGGTGTCATCTTTATTTCCTCGTTTGTGCTAATAAGGAACGTTTAGGAGCGGCCCCGACTGAGGCGCTGCATTAATGAAGCACAAGCGTTAGTTAGGAGAGATTCAGCGATGTTGACAAGTGACTTAGCTGATCAGAGAAGTGCGGTTGGGTTGGAGGGAACCTGTGTTCTCAAAATGTGGGAGGTGAATTATCTCGGTATTCAAAAAAATAAACAGAGACAAGTTTGATGAGTTTAAATTCACAGAAGAGCTTTTTAATATTTCCTGAGGTCCTAATCAAAGAAGCAACTTAACTGGTCCCAAAGGGAAATGGAAGATGAAAGGAGCTGACAGTGATGCCCACTCTACCTTGCCCGGCTGCTACTATTATTTTTCTTCCTTTTTCACTTGTTACTAAAAATATCTCGACGGGTAAGAATTAGCAGTAGGATATTAATGCAAAGTCACAAACAAAAATCCATTGCAAAATGTAACATACCTTTAAAATTTTAACATCTAGTAAATTAAAATCGGGGAAATTGACGTAGATCGGATGAAAGAAGATACAGCACCTCTAGCTTATGCCAACTAAAAATAAGAATTATTAATGAAGCTAGGCTTTCTTCTGCTGTGCACATTAATTATTTATGATAATAATACTCCGCACTGCCATATTAAAGAATTTTCTTCACCCAGCTTCCCAGAAAACTCCATCTTCTGAAACCCTCAACATGTTAAAAACTGCAAAAGAATGAATTCCTTTCAGTGTATTTATTATACTGGAAGATGAATATAGTCTTGGGTTATTAAACTGGAATGAAAAACACATCTTATTAGAACTTACATGGTGATTTTTATTCTCACTAGTTTCATATAAACTTAATGATGCAGACTGCATTTTTATGCTCATCTATTTTAAAATGGTGCCTGGAGCAAAAAAAGCTTCCATTAATGCCAGTTTGGTATTTCAAATACAATTTGATGTAATTTACTTCAAATATATGTGAACAGAGAAGGATAATGTTGAGAGCATTTTCTGGATTCAGATCTGGGTTAGCTCATAGCAGTGATTTGTTAAAACACAAGTTTTATGCAACAGAAAAAAAAAGGAAAGAGAAACTAAATTGTTTTTTAAAAAATAGGGTAAAATTAATATCTTTATACAAAGGTGGTTTTCTAAAAATTATTTTGAATTATCAGAGTTTAAATAATTAGTCCTGAAAATAACATCATTATTATTTATAAATCAACAACAAATGAAACTGATTTAACATGAGTATCAGACCACATTTATTTAGAGCTGTTCTATTTATTGTGATAAATCTACAATCAACGGTGATTGATTTTTTCACATATGTACATTTATTTATTTACAATCCAAGCTTCACATAACTGTATCTTTTGTAGCACCGTACGAATATTTCCATCCCTTTTGGCCCTATTCTTGCAACACTTGTATTTTTTATTTCCTTCATTTGCTCCTTCCTGTTATTGGAGTTTGGTTTTCTTCTTTCAAGAGTTACACTGGCAGAGATGCTTGTACTGGAGTGCACACCACAGCGTCTGCAGGTCTGAGTCCTGAGGTATGACAGGGGCAGAGGTCTCATGCAAGGAAAAGAGCTTTTACGCACAAGGAATGCATAGACGAAAAAATACCCATTATGGTAAAAATGTGTGGTTAAAAATGGGGGTGGGGGGTGTGTGTGATGTTGTACTATAAATTCAGACGTGTGCTACCTGCACATACACAGAGTGTCACATTTGCAGAGCATGTTGCTGTCTCAAGGAACAGCATCCTCAAACAGAAACCATCACTGGTTTTGCTTTCCTCCTGCAGTCGTGGGATAACCCAGCAGGGGTTTATGTCCCCTGCTACACTGGGACACCTGCTATTTCCATAAGCAAGGAGAAAGCATAGTCACTGCCTTCTTACTCTTATTGAATTTCTACCTGTGGGCTTTTTTTTTTCCTGGGTGTTCGCGGGGAGCAAGGGTGAACCTGAAATCAAATAAGCGGCTTAAGGGTAAGATTATAAAAGCACTGGTGAGCTGTAGGCACATAACTCCTGTGCCGAGTCTTTGTGCCTAATTCCCCTAGGGCGTTTATTAAAGCTTACTCCTCATTATGAATTTCCCGGGCTTTTTGCACACTCCGTCCTCCTGAGGATAAATACTCCCCCTGCCAGAGCTCCCTGCCTCATAGCCCGGCAGCCGGCGCTCACGGCTCTGCCCTCTTTCCACAGCCTGCTGTGGAAGTCCCCAGAAAGTTTAGGCAGCACCAGTTTGCCCTGAGTGGGCCTTCTGGGACTGCTGCTGAACAGTGAGGCCATGGGCTGCCATCCTGTGCAGGGCAGTGCCTTGGGAAGAGGGATAAAGCGTGGGCTCCGCAGGGCCGGGTAGCTGGAGAAGACAGCCCACCACCTCTCTTCTGCCTGTGAGGATGGAGAGAGCTCACCTCAGGACTAGGGCTCTTTTTCCAGGTGGAATAGAGTACTTCCTGGACTATTTCCACCAAGGAAATAACCATGGAGGACATCTGTAAAGGAATCCAGTGGAAAACATGTTCCTAATTATTTTTCAGGCAAGGACTGGACAAAAAACCAGTTTCTCGAGAAAATGTGTCATAACATCATTTCACAAAGTAATGCTAGCTTTATGAACGGGTTCATAAGTTTCAGTGTACACATCCAAATTGTTATAAGGAAGATGAATTTCTAGGAAAATTAATGAGCATATTTAGTGCCGAGTAATGGATTCTGTTCCCTCTGCTTGTGACAATGAAGAGAACACCACACATAATCTCACGAGTTATACCATTAAAAAATTAAAAATTATTGGCATTTTAAAGCTCCATGTTAGAATAATTTATTTTTTTTTAAATCCAGATGTTAGGTCTCTGGAGACAGCCCGCTCCATGACCTGAAATGCATATCTTTAGTTGTGCAGTTCTTTACCTATGCCATACCTGTAGAATGGCAGAGGCACAGTCGATGCCAGAGGGATGTTTGGTGTGCATTAGAAAGGAGAGAGCCATTAAGATACANAAAAAAAAAAAAAAAAGCCTATCCACTTGTCCCAAGGGTGCCACTCAAGAGTCAGTGACAGCACCTACAGGCAAGGAGCTGGGGCTGGATCCTGTGCTGGGTCCTGTCCTCTGTTTGCTTGTGTACCTGACAGTGAGGGCAAGTCCCGGGCCAAGACATGACCACTGACATGTGACAGGCTTTCTGCATTCAGTGATTGCAGAGTCTTTTGGAAGGCAAAAGATCACAGCTTGGGTGAAAATGCCGGTGGAGGCCAGCTGTATTAAAGGCGATTATGTGTTAGTATTTCATAGCTCTTGCTGAAAACTGGGTAGTCGGCTTGAGGGATATTTTAGCCTTTTCCAGTTTCTGTCTCTCTGTTTCTGATATAACTAACCGGATGACCTCTGCAGCACACTCTTCTCAAGTTGGTATTAGACTGACACAGATACTGAAAGCAGACCTCTCCTTTTGTATTCTCTGAAATGGTCAGGTTTTAGGATTGCTTTTTGGAGAAAACTTTCTCTATGGTGAACATGAACTCATCATCACTTCTATGTTTGATATTTAGAAAACACCTACTCAGGCAGGGCATGCTAGCGAGTACTTTAAGTTACTGAGCCTTTCAGCTTACCATGAGTTACACTTCAGATATTTGGGTCCCATAACATGTGAAATATCTGGGTTTTTTAACAAATGGGAAAGAAGAGAAAACCAGATAAAACACTGCAGTCATTAACACAGTCCAGCACAATTCAACCTTAGATCAGCTATTGCTAAATTAGATCATAAATTTAATGGGTCAATGTCTCAGCTGACACAAATGAACTTCATTGTGCTGTCTCACACAAGCTAAGGTCCTGGTACAATACCTATGCCAACATCACAAATACTTCCTAGATGTTTCCAGTACACTCAGCAGATAGCACCTGCTGGGCCACGGAGCAAAACAAACCCAGTGACATTCAGCTGATTTCCAGAAAAATGAAAGCAATACTAAAGGAAACAAAAAAGCCATGTAGCATGTACATAAACAAATAATACTAAGCCTTAATTGCTAATATGATGGACAGTGCCTGTAAGAACATGAGAATGCTCTACAAAACCGTACACAAAACACTTTATCCTTCTGTATGCTTTGCTAGCTGACTCTGATCCTATGCATTGTCCCATCTTTCCAATGAACACCTCCGTTGCCCACCAGTCTGGTGGCAGCAGGTGCACAAGCAGTTGCTCAGGCCTATATTGATGCTTTTTTCCCCTGGAAGGTGCCAACTACATCCCAAGCTGGCATAGAGACAAGAGGCATAAAAGACTCGATGCACCAGGGCTTTCTGAGCTTGAAACAATGGGGATACTCATCCCCATATGTGAAGATTAATGTTGCAGTCTGGACTCATCTTCACTTTTTCCACTTCCTCTCCCCTAGCTGTGATGTTTTCAAATGAAATGGAGAGCAGAGGGCACTTGCCCTTGGACCTCAGCAGAATCCAATATCAAAGTCTAAAAAAAGAGCTGAAACTTGTGGCCCTTCCTTCTGCCTGTATGGTTAAATCCTGAACAATGAAGAGAAGTGGGCTACATTCAGGTACTGGAATATGGATGGAAGTCTTTTCCTCCTTCCTGAAAGACAAGTGAAGTGAGAAGTAGGTGAAGTGAGAAGTAGCAACATATCACTGCTAATTTACAGCACTTGAACATTCTGGTAAAAAAAATCTAATCTGTGATTTACTCATTTAAATGAAATTTTAGTTCACCTATAATGTCTTCACCTTCCCAATGGCAGTTAGATATGGCATGTGTCTTGGACAGAATGAACCTCGTGCAGATGTAGAAATGGGTTAAAAAAAAAGGATGTTCTGTCCACCCTACTTTACTACTGCTGTGATTTAGTAAAAGACTAGTTGCTGTCAGATCCAGTAATTTGAGACTCATCTTACAACGAAGTATATATGCTGATGAAAAGCTGCTTTAGCAGCAGAGAGACTGCTAATTGTTTGATTATACAGGTCTTCACATTAATGAAGCACTATTCCATGGATTTGGAGCATGGCGTGCAACCAAATTACCACCCCAGCACTCAAGCTGTGAAATCTGATTATTCATTAGCCAGTCAGTGAGTGGTACAAACATCTTTTCTTTTTTCAAACCGTCAAAGGAGAGCGACTGCTTTTTCCCCCACACACACTCTTCCCTTTAAGAATATGAGGTTTTGGACTTTCATCAACGATAGGAGCTTACTCAAGATTTTAAGGATAAGCGTTTTATATAAACAGGGTCCTGTTTTTCTCCAAACTGTGCTCTTCTTGTATAATTTACCCTCCATGTTTACTTAGTCCTGGCCTCCCCTGAGCATGTCACTAACTGACAATTGTCATGCACTTAATGAATTGAGAGTAGACTGTATCTCCCTAATTGACAAGAGTTACTAAAAGGCAAGAAATCAAAGTGAGGAAAGCTCACAGTGCATCTGTCTCTACCGTGCAGACCTGACTGAAGATGGATGGCTGTGGAAGCATTTTCTAAACTTCTTTTGTTATTATCTCTTTATATACCTTGATTATTTTTTAAAGGGAAAATTCCTTTCTCGTAAACAATGGGATGGAGAAAAAAAGTCACTAGATATTATTAGCAGAAAGGAGACTTCCTTCCTTCCTTCCTTCCTTCCTTCCTTCCTTCCTTCCTCTCTTCCTCTCTCTCTCTTTCTCGCTTTCTCTCTTTCTCTCTCCCTTGAGATCTGAATTTCTATACCCACAGCAAATCTAACCTAAGGGAGATTCCAGCTACAGCCAGTCTGTTTGGTACAGTGAATGTAGCTGGGATCAGTTACAAAATGAGCCGAGTGGAAATCCTTCCTCACATAGTGGAGTACTGACATCTCCAGCAAATGGGATTATCTGTAATGAGATTACATACAAAGAGATTAAGATGTGAACTGACACTCCTAGGAGATACAAAAGAGGCTCCTGAGACAACAGAGAAATGAGGTGTCAGAAGCAGAAGGTGGAATTGCTTCCTTGAGAAGGTTTTTCATGATAATGATAATGATCTTACCCATATAATAGTGCCTTTCATCCAGGAAGATCCCCAAAGAGCTGTACAAATGCCGTACACCAGTTCTTTTCAGACCATCATGGAAATGCTTCCACCTCTGGTCGGAGTACAGCAGATGTTTAACCACATACAACCTGACCTCATAGCAGCACTGGGCAGGAACTATTAAGATAAAGGCTGATTCCGAGGAAAATTTAGGACACCAAAATATAACTATATAAATCTCAAGTCTGGACATAGAGTCATTACACAAAACTACATTTTGGTTTTTGGTTTTCATTTCTTTGGTGTTTTATCCCCTTGTTTTTTACCATTTACATTGGCATGTTTAAGTAAGACAATTGAATTAGTTTCTTAAATGTTCATTAAAAACACACTATTTTTCTTTCTCAAAAATTATGTGGAAAAATTGAGAGACCAAAGCGAGTAGGAAATAACAAAGCTGTTGGAAGTATCATTGTGTTAAAGCTTTGGCACTGTGCTCACGTGCTTCTGAAAGTGCAGTGCATTGACTGGCCATTGTCAAGCAGATGATTGATATGTTAGACCCACGCATGTCTGTTGATGGACGCAGTTTTAAAAATGTGACATCTGATTTGATTGACAAGGTTGCGATGGAAGTCACCACAAGCCAGCGCAAATCACAGAGAGACCTCTTACATAAAGTAACCTATGACTGAGTCTGGGTTGGTTCATTTTTCATCTCACAAACCAGTACATTACCTACCGAGCCTTTTAACTTCTCTCTGTAAAGATGGGTGGCCACAGCTTTGTATGAAAAGCCTCAGAAGACAGGCAGTAGATGTTGTCCAGAAGAAAACAAGTGATAGAAAAAAACCCTGTCCTGTGCAGGCTCATAGCTCATCAGAAGAAATATCTGTACTTCAGGCATGGCTCGAAGACGCTAGAGAAGCATACGTAGTCCTCAGATACAGCTCCTCTCTCTCTCTCAGTGCTAAATTACCACTGTTGTTCTTAGTAGATTTTATTAGTTTTCTTGTCACTCTTATAAATGGAGTTTAACAGGAAAACAAAATGTATTTAGACAATATGGTCTATACGGCTTTGCAGCTAAACAAGTCTCCCTGTCAGATTCTTTCAACTCTCTGGCAATGAGGATAATGAAATGTTTTGCTTGCTCCTCCGCTCTCGTGTTTGCTCTGCCGGGCGAACCACCAGCACCAACACCCGAAGAACCACTTGCTTTCAGAGAGGGGGCTTAACAATAGTCCTGCATATTATTCTTCTCATTCCAGCCTCCAAGCCTGGAAGCCTTAAGTTTACTACTTCATTGGTTGCCATATACCAGAGGAACTGCTGACTGCCCACAACAGACCCCGATGCAGTGTCCTCCATCACCATGTCTCTTTTCTGCGAAGGAGCTCCAGGTCCTGGCCCTGCCTCTGCTTACATCCGACAGCCTTGCCGTGAGTCCCACCAAGCAAACTGCATGGCTCCAGGCAAAGCTCTCTGTGGTCCAGTGTCCCTGTCTGCAGCATGGATATTAACACTACTTACCCTGATAGGGGTGGCTTTTACTTTTCTGGCAGTCACAGAGCACAAAAGAAAAATACTAATCTTTGTACCATCCCTCAGGCATCACGGACTGTTAAAACCAATACAAATTACAACTATTTTACCTGCTGCTACTGCCATTAGTAACCTGCCACCAAGCTCCTGAGAGCACCATACGCATAGGAGATCTCATCTCTTTTGCTCTTCCACATTTGTAGCATCTCACCCTGACTGAAAACCCACATACTTATTGATGCTAACTGCTTTCCTCATAAATGAAATTATTCTTTTTTTTTAACTGAAGTTTTCAGACACTAAGATTAGGCCTCTAAAGACACTTGCCAGTATAATCATGTAATTTTAGGGGGTTTGAGGCTTTGCCCTGTGACTTTATAATACTGTATTGCAAAAGCACTAGGTTTGACTCACTTGTCCGGGAACAGAGATGTTTTGACTGATGTAGCTTGGTTTACATGAGCAGCACATCCAGATTCCCGCTACAACAATCACTTGTTTGCTGCCCCAGACTGTGGCTACCTGAGGAAGGTTTTGTTCACCCAGCCATCCTGACAAGGTCCACCCTAGGACTCAGCACAGGGTAATCTCTGACCATAAGCTTCCCAGCGCTTTGGGACTTCTCCAGAAGGAATCAGACCAGGATACCTGCCTCCTGCCTTACACAGTTCGGTGAGCATCTGAGACAGGGTGCGTACTGCAGCCCGGCTCCCAGCTGGCTCAGGCACACCATCAGCTGTCCCTGCCCCAGCGTGTCCCTCGTCAGATCCAGTGCCATCCAGTCAGATTGACTGTCTCCTTCATCCCTTTCCATACCAAGAAGCACATCAAGGAAAGGAGAGCTGAGGCTCACCAGGTGCTTCTGAATGAAAAAGCTGCCAGGAGCTGCTCACCTGGGTGTGAATGCCACTGCTGCTGTCAGTAAACAGCTATTCCTGGCAAAACCCACCGTGTCCCAGCATGGACAGGAATCCATTACCCACTGAAGAGGGTCCTGCTTATCACTCTTGCTCTGCAGCATTCAATGATTTTGATCTCTGTCTGGGCTACTGACAAGTGCTTCCAGTCCAAAGCAAGAAATCCAGCAGCTTTCATCACCCGCACAGAACCTTTCATTTTAGAAATAATGCCTTTCAATGTCAGCTTGGCCAACAGCTGCTTCTAGAAGATTAGAGCTTTTCTCTGCCTTCTCTGGCAACCCAGATGGATTTGTTTGCCTAGTTTACATTGCACGGCATTGTTCAGCTATCTGTAAGCGTGATCAGTGCTGGCTTCCAATATTTCAAAGCCTGTGGCATCATCATCATCTAATACCAATTATGGGGGAAAAAAGCCTCTTCCAAGTAGCAGCTGTTGAGTTTGGGAGGGGCAGCGGGGTACCCTTTGTGCTTGCACACTTAATCAGCAAGATGAGAGGTACCGGTGCTCACATGACGTAGCAGTTTTAGGACAAGACACTACATCTAATCTGTTCCCAGGATTTTCCTGGGTACCTATCCCAACAGTGTCTGCAGTGACATTTCTATATCAGGATGCTCACAGCTTCCCAGCAATATCCAAGATGGCAAGAGTAACATTTCCTGACTGGCTTTGCGTGTTTGTTGTGTCAGCTCCACATCGCCCTACACCACATCCTCCTGACAGCAAGCGGGCTGATGCATGATTGTCTGAGAAAAGTTATGTTGGAGATACTAGCAACCTTTGAACACTTTAGCTTCACCCTATGACCAGTCTTACAGCATGATGAGCATATGCTTAGATGTCTCCTTTCATACATTCAAGGAGGACAAACACGATCTGGCACGAACTGCCAGATCCCCCCAGAACTTCGATGTTTTTGTGCTTGCAGCTCAGCAACTAAGTCAATATATTAAGCACCACCATCATTGGCCTGGTTTTTTGGAGCTGCTAAGTGCCCACAAGTCCTGTAGACATCACGTACAGATTCTCCCTGCTCAGTTTCTTTCCCAAAAGTTTTCACAGCTCTGTTATTATCTCACTTCTTCCTAGCCTGCATTAACTTGCAAGCGTTGACACATGCACTTCACTGTAGAGCACAAAGTCCAGTCATTCTGCAGAAACAGTCCATGACAGATTCAAATGCCTATAGCAATACAGATTTTCCTTGACTTCAATTTATGCCACAACAAAGCTCTTCATGAGTCATTTGGCAGAGACATTGCTTAGTCAAGAAAACATTCCTTAACGTGGGGACAATAAACAACCCTATTACATATGCTGCCACTTCTTTCCTTTGTTTTATTTATAAGACCTTTAACACAAGAATATCAGTTTCTCTGTGATTCTTCATTTTTCTCATTATTTACAGGTATTAGGAATAGTTCATTTCCACCTGCAAATGAACTGTTTGCATGCATAAACATGCAAGATACTATCTGTTTTGCACAGGCAAACACAAGCTGTGAGGAACACACTTGAGCACTGGAGATACAGACCATAAATAAGCACAGCCCACTAGGAGATTATCATTTTGGATAGGAACCAATGTTCAATCTGGGGTAATGTTTGCACCATCAAATGTCATAAAACGTGTTGTTCCACATTCCTTATGCTGGAAAGTGCTACATCTGGCTCAGGAACACATCAAAGGCTATGGCTGCACAGCATTTTGCAGGCAGACTTGGACTCAATCTGACCGCACTCCAAGCCAGTCAAGAACCATGTGGCCACACCAGTGTGGTGCCAAACCCCAGAGAATCATCCCAGATGAGAAAAAGTGTATATGAGAACAGTCAGAGCTCAGAGCAAGTGTGCCTCCCTGCAAAAATGGCTGTAGATATATGAGCTCAAATTTTCAGGAAACCTCCATGATGTCTTAGACTTCAATTTCTCCATCTACACAGCTGGTTGCAAAATTAATGAAGTTTCTTTTCCTACATCAATAATTTTCTCTAAAACCCTTTGCTACAATGATAAAAGATGCCTTTATGAAAAGCCAGGAGAGCTTGACAAACAGATGCCTGCTTCATGAGAGCTCATTCAGGAAGACCCATAGAATTACAGAATAGTTTGGGTTGGAAGGAATCTTTAAGGATCATCTAGTCCAACTGCCCTGCAATGAGCAGGGACATCTTCAACTAGCTCAGATTGCTCAGAGCCCTGTCCAACCTGACCTTGAATGTTGCCAGGGATGGGGCATCTACCACCTCTCTGGACAACCTGCTCCAGGGTTTCAACACCTTCATTGTAATTTTTTTTTCCTTCTATCGTGTCTAAATCTACCCTCTTTTAGTCTGAAACCCTGGTCCTATCATAACAGGCCCTGCTAAAAAGTTTGGCCCCACCTTTCTTATAAGCCCCCTTTAAGTACTGAAAGGCCGCAATAAGGTGGTCACGGCACAGATCATAGCAGGCTGTGACATACAACCTCAGTTCAAAGCAGTGGAAAGAATTAGCGCCTTTGAAACTTTTTGTCCAGGAGCTCTCAATTATTTGCATGCTGAAGCTTTTCACATGTTTTTGAAGTAGATTATTTCTGCAGAAGTTCAGGTATATTCCAGGTTGGTTGCTGAGAAATTATCAACAGCTGACATGAGAAGTTGGGCTGTGATGAACCAGAACAAATTTGGTGTAGATGATCACATCTTCACCATAGGTAGTTTACTATTAGCCTTCTTTGAAAAAAAGGGTCTTCCAAAACTCAGTCTCATTTATTTAATAAAACATTGGAAAGTTATTATTCATACAAGCTCAGTTACTCTACAATATCAGGCAGAATGCATTTATTTATCACCTACTTCCATGTGTCTGTAATGCAGTTCAAGTTTTCCTTTTCCTCAGTTAACTGCATTTGGACAGATGTCAAAAGTTTATTTAAAACATGAGAGAAGCACTGAAGAAGCACAGAAGCAAAATGGTGTCATGTCCTTGATTTTGTCATGCGTCGAAGCAGCTGCCAGCCCTGCAGCAGATGGGAAACCTCAGCTTCTGATGGTCTTTCATGACGTCTGCTCGCATCGGTAATGGGCTCCAACAGATTGAGATCCACATGATCTTTGACGATCCTTCTCCAATGCTCCCTTCATGGAGGAATGAACCTTGTCCTCCATTTCCATGTGTTGTCCAAATGCATGGTAGGCGCTTTGTAAGTTGCTTGCAGAAAAACAGTGACCCTGACCCAAAAACACTTTCCATGTGAATGCAGATCGTGAAACACCAATCAAATGAGTGACGGTTGAAGATATCCTGGCTTTCCAGAGGGATGAAACATAGCTTTTTCTGGCCTCTGTGTAGGGAGGTCAACAGTGTGAGCTCCCCACCTGAGTTTAGGAGTGGACTTTTGCCTGGTGAAATAAGCTTGGTGTGTGGGTTTGTTTATGCAAACTTGAGCATAACTCGTTTCCTCGGGTGAGAGCTGTTTGCCCAGACTTAGACAGTACAAATGCATGTGATTTACAACGAATTCAGTGGGAAGTCAGCATCTGGATCTGCAGTATTTCAAATTATTGCTTCACACTGCGAATGACGTGCCTCAGCTTTTAAAGTGTTTCATGTGAGATACCCAAAGGAAATTTTGAGACTACTGAGTTATCATTACTGAGCTACTGCAGCTACTATCTGTCTTAACATTTCACTGTAACGAAGTAATATTTCAGTTACCACCAAGGAGGGTCTTGCAATACCTCCTTAAGCCAAAGTGTGGGTGAGCACCAGAGATGGTTCCAAATTGTGTGACTCCGGGGATGGATTTTGCAAGTGGTCCATTTCTCCTCAAGCCCAACCATCCTGCCACACTGGATAATGTAACTTGTACCTCTCTCTGGCATACACTGTCTACCAGCTGTCATAAAATTCGAAGCAACATTTTATTGATCCAACCTTTTGGAAATGTGCCGTTCTCAAGTAAAACCTCAGCACGACAGAGGTAGCAGAAAGGAAATAGTTATGCTGAGGCAGAGCAGTTTTGGTTTTTACTTATGGAGTCACCATTAATACACTACTGTCACTTCTCACCGATATTGCAAATTTAAAGCCCCTGAAAACAACAGCAACTAGCAACACACTATGATAGAGGAGGACTGTTCAGATCTCTCTGGGTGACACTAAACAGTCCATGTCTACGTTACACCGCTGGGAGCCTTCTTCTAGGGCAGATGCACAGTAATTGCTACCAGTCCCAGCAAAATCCCAGTAAACACTGAAGATGAAAACAGGCAAGGGAGAGGGAGACCTTTGAAGAAACAAAGGGCACAGCAAGGGAATTTGTCCATGATTTACAGTCATCTCCTAGCATTTATCTCTGAGATGGGGGAAGCACTGCTGCCCTGGGTCGGGGTGAGGGGCACGAGGGGAGCCATGGTGCTTCCCAGCCCAGTATCAGCAATAAAATGCTGAACCTGGATATCCTGAAATAAGTGTGCCTTAAAAGTGGTGGAGATTCCCCTTTCTTTTAGGGATGAGGATTTCTCCGGACAACCAGTACCCTCTCATAAGGTGAAAGACCTCTTGAGGTCACGGAAGACCTCTTGAGGTCTAGAAAGAGGAAAGGGGCTTTTTGCTTCTGCTTGTGAGAAGAGAAAAGGAAAGACTACTTGAAAGGTACTCTTTACTTGTCTCTGGCAAGTAAGGAGTGAGATCCTCTTGAACAGTTCTAAGCAGAAGACAACTCTAGTCATACAATACCATATTATAAGTCCATCTGCTTCAAAGAAAGTTATGTTCAGTAGGTATTTACAGATCTAATTTCTCTCTTTAGTTCTTTTTCATCAGGATAAATGTGATGAACTTTAAGAGGTATGAAGTTGGGAGAGTGGGGACAAAAGAAATATAGATGAATTTCAAGGTAAAAAAGTACACTCTATCCTCAATTCCCTTAGCTTAAGTACTCTATGAATATCTGAACAGCTGGTGATTTTGCATATTGTATCATCTGTGCCGTGGTATGGAGGTAGAGGGAT
This sequence comes from Chionis minor, assembly GCA_013398295.1. Taxonomy (NCBI): domain Eukaryota; kingdom Metazoa; phylum Chordata; class Aves; order Charadriiformes; family Chionidae; genus Chionis; species Chionis minor. The sequence continues at coordinate 748,111 of VZSF01001152.1, read as the reverse complement.
ATGTATAATAACAACAGGCTTTGGGGCTTAACTGAGAATTGCCCAGGATTTTGCTGATATAAACCAGCTATCTTAGTATAAAAGTAGATTTCATACGAAAGTTTTCACTTTTTGCATTTGAATTTTCATTACAATGCTGATTATTATAATTTCTTTAAAAAAGAAAAAGAAAAAAATAGGAAAAGGCAAGTCATCTCTCCAATAGAAACAAGAACAATGCCTTTTACTGGAGTTTCATGAATGCACTTCAATGTCACTTAAAAGTCTCCTGAATAGCCGAGCTGCTTGGTTTCTATGAAACAGCCCAGGAGTCTCTCTCTGTCCAGCTCACGCAGCTAAGTTAAGCTCTTATTAAACTCAGTTGTTATTTTTCTAACAGATTCTTAATTACTGTTTTTTGAAGCAACAATCATCCCACGCTTCGCATTCGCTTTGTTTCTCCACCTCTTCGTGCGGTGCAAGCATGTGGGCAAAGCGTGGGAGGCTCCAAGAGCCCAAGCAATTGAAAATTGATGCAGTGCTTTAAAATAAAGGAATGATCCTTATTATAAAAGGGGAAAAACAAAGTAGCACACTGAGATAAACAAAGACGCACAGACAATGCAAGGAAAATAATATTAGCAGATGTTGAGCCAGCCGTTAATGATCTGTTTTATATTTAAATGTATTGCTTGAATGCTGGAGCCAGAACACCAAGGAGCGAGAAAGAAGCCTGGCAGCAGCCACACACTTCACTTTTATTGCTCTGACTCCAATCATCGGTGTTGTCTTTTTAAGTTATCAATATAATTTTTTTTCATGTGAGTTGAGTGCTGATGGAAAAGCAGAGCTGATGCCACTGAGAGGGAAGGGGTTTCCTTGCAGACCAGCCACAGCAAACCTCCCCACGCACCCAGAACCCTGCAGCTCCTTGGAGGAATGGTGCTTGGGGCTTGTTGGCTTGTAGAACCCTGTCCTGTTTTGAGGTGAAACGGGTTTTGAGGTGAAACAGAACTGATTTTCTATTCAGCAATTTTACTTTTTAGCTAAGCCTCTTCTAACTAACTGAACTCTCTGAAATTAATGGTTTATTTTTAAGACTAGTCTGCTCCCAGAGTGATAGGACCTAATTATTTATAATTTATGCCAAGGAATGGTATGCAGAGAGGCTCTTGCATGCTTATTGCTATAACAACCAAGGTCAGCTAACTTTGTTATGTGCCCTGCTGGAGGGTTGGAAGCGGAAAAGAGTAGAGGGGTCACACCGGTGGGGAGGAGCCAACAGCACAGGTGACCCAAAACTGACCAACAGGGTATTCCATCCCATCTGCCTCAGGCTCAGTATAAAAGCTGAGGGATCAAAGAGGTCAGTCTCTTTCTTCAGTGGCCGGCATCCAAGGAGGACTCTGTTCATCTGCCTTTGATCCTCATCTGTGCATTGCTGCATCCAGCTCTGGAATCTAGTTCCCATGCGTTATTGAGCCCTGTCTGGGAATTTCCCCAGGCCTGCCAGTGACACGATCGCCATCCTGGGAGCTTGATACTGCTTTGTATTTATGGTATATATTTCTTTTTTTTCATTTTTTTATTATTTTGTTAATTTTTTTAAATATTTTTATTGAAGTAGTTTATGTTTTTTCCTAAAGGGATAAGTTTCTTTCTCTCTCCCTCCTCTCATTGGAGAGAGAGGTCAGGGAAAGGATCTGTCATTCGTTCCAGTGGCCAGTCCGGCCCAAACCACAACAGACCTGGACTGAACCCTTCATACACAACTCTGCTATGAGGAGAGGCTGAGAGAGTTGGGGTTGTTCAGCCCGGAGAAGATAAGGCTCTGGGGAGANAAACTGACCAACAGGGTATTCCATCCCATCTGCCTCAGGCTCAGTATAAAAGCTGAGGGATCAAAGAGGTCAGTCTCTTTCTTCAGTGGCCGGCATCCAAGGAGGACTCTGTTCATCTGCCTTTGATCCTCATCTGTGCATTGCTGCATCCAGCTCTGGAATCTAGTTCCCATGCGTTATTGAGCCCTGTCTGGGAATTTCCCCAGGCCTGCCAGTGACACGATCGCCATCCTGGGAGCTTGATACTGCTTTGTATTTATGGTATATATTTCTTTTTTTTCATTTTTTTATTATTTTGTTAATTTTTTTAAATATTTTTATTGAAGTAGTTTATGTTTTTTCCTAAAGGGATAAGTTTCTTTCTCTCTCCCTCCTCTCATTGGAGAGAGAGGTCAGGGAAAGGATCTGTCATTCGTTCCAGTGGCCAGTCCGGCCCAAACCACAACAGACCTGGACTGAACCCTTCATACACAACTCTGCTATGAGGAGAGGCTGAGAGAGTTGGGGTTGTTCAGCCCGGAGAAGATAAGGCTCTGGGGAGACCTTATAGCAGCTTTCCAGTACCTAAAGGGGGTCTACAGGTAAGATGGGGAGGGACTCTCTGCCAGGAAGCATAGCGATAGGACAAGGGGTAATGTTTTTATTACTGGAAGAGGGTAGATTTAGATTGGATATTAGGAAGAAATTCTTTACTCTGAGGGTGGTGAGTGGAACAGGTTGTCCAGAGAATTGGTGGAAGTCCCATCCCCAGAAGTGCTCAAGGCGAGGCTGGATGGGGCTTTGAGCAACCTGGTCTAGAGTGGGAGGTGTCCCTGCCCATGGCAGGGGGATTGGAACCAGATGAACTTTAAGGTTCCTTCCAACTTAAACCATTCTATGATTCCATGTTATGAAGGAGCTGCACAGGTCAGATACAGCTTGCAAGAGGCAGATGAGCCTGTGGAAATGAGAGGGCAAAGGCTCCACATTCAGGTTGTGACCAACCTCCTAAGCCACGCACTGTCTGCACTTCATCAGGGGCACCTGCACTGCACACCTAGGGGTCATTTGGAGTAAAACCACAGGGCCTCAAGACTCTCTGCCGGGAGAGGCAGCCAGGCGAGCTGCTGCTGGATTGCCACGGGGTTACAGCAGCACGGTGAGCTGCCCACAAGGAAAACCTGCCTGGTGTGCTCAGCACGGTCCATACACAGAGGGATGCGTGCTCAGGCTGGACCTGCTGGTGCCACCAGGAGCAGTGACAGCTTCCTTCTGTTCATGCTGAGCACAGGCTTATTTACCGCACAGCCAGACCAGAACTTCTTGCCCTGTTGCTTTCTGACCATCCCACCTGCCTCGCTGGCAGCCACTGGTTGCCAGAGGCAAACCCTCCCCGCTGCTCCTGTAAGCCTGGCCTGCGCCAACAAGCCCGAGATGTTCTCAAAGTCATACTCCAACCCTAAAACCAAGGCATTGGTGAAGAGCTGTTGCGTCACGTCTGCAGCGAGCTGCTCCCTGGTGTTATTTTGGCATGTGGGGCAGGCTGGCAGAAGACACATTCCCACTTTCGAGACCCATACAGATTGTGCCGGGTAACAGGAGCTACAGCTGCCTTTTATACTGATTCCTCCCCACAAAGGATAACTCATTTTTCAGCAACATACCACTCCAGACATGTTTATCACAAAGCAACGTGATGTATAAAAGGCTGGAGGGAGAAAAGCTCCCTCATGCACCGTTCAGTCAGGGTCAAACATTCAACTGCAAACCTGCAAGCAGCTACAAGATGTCATAGTATCGTCTCAAGATCAACCTTCAGGTAATTTGGGCAGCATCAGAGAAAATGGATCTCATTTGACACAGGAGCAAGACACCCCCGCCCCGCCCCCGAGATCGATCCTCTCCTGAAAGAGCACCCACAGCCCTGTGGGGTGGAAATCATGTTCATGGGTCCGTGTGGGGCTCCGTGCTGGAGTGCCTGCCCAAGACGTGGGGACCTCAGACCTCCCGCATCCTGCAGCGTGCTCCAGCCATTCGGACTAGACATACCCAATGGAGATGGTCAGCTTGGCTGCTCTTCCAGGCCTGGGCTTCTTGGTTTATGCCAGGGTTCCTTGCTCTAAGTTTCCTCTTGCTTTGCATGAGGTGGTTGCCCTGTCCTCACCCATTCTCTCTCCTGGAGCAACTGCTACTTATTGGCTGTCTCCCCCTCTCCTTTATATTTACATTTTCATTTGCATTCCCTAATAAATACACTGCTTCTACCTTTCGGGGTGGTATTTCCTGCTTATGCTATTTTCAGGACTTTGGTAAAACTTTGTAAATCACGGTTCCTGAGGAACAGATACTACCCAAACAGTCCGTTGTACCACAGTTGTCTGCTTGCTGTCAGCCTGACATAGACTGGAAACATGATATGTGAACACAATAGAAAAAAACCCCAACCTAAATGGAAAGGGCGTTGCTTCAACATTTCCCCCTGTGCCCCTCGGTACCCAGAGGAAGGATGCTGGGCTGGTTGCAGCTTTTGACACAGCTCCAGACCACCAAGATCAGAGACTGATGTTGTTAACCACCTTCTGTCCCTTCAGTGGCAGGGATGTCCACACCAGATCCCTTTAGGATCAAGTAGATACTGATTCCCTGTGAAATTATTGGATCTGTCAGGCTGTTTGGCTCTCTTCGGTTACTATTACTGTAATAAAAATATTGTTACAATCTATTATTTACACCAATAATTCATTCCAACCACTACCTAACTCAGACTAATAATACAGTTGCATTTAGGTTATTTAATATAGAATATTTTAATCCGTTTTACTTGTGCCACACTGGTTTTAGATCAGTACATGTTTTTTCAGTTAAAACAGGACAATTTCATCCAAGACATGCTCTGGTTGCAAGAGGAATTTGTGCAACTTCCACGGCTCTTGCTCCACCACCCATCCAGCTGGACTGCCACGGGCCTCTGTGGCGTGACAGTTCTCTGTGCTGATCAAAATGGATCAAGCATTAAGTCAGGCACTTCATAGATGCCTACCATGATGCTACAGGTATTTTTAGTCTTCACACTTGAAATCTCATCACTGAAATGTATCAAGTTTGGTTAAAAAAAAATAAAATAAAATTAGGCATTACATAATTTTCATTGATACTCGTTTCACCCTGTATTGATGCCAGTAACAACCCTGATGTTATTGTCCCAGAGTCTTCTTCAAGCTAAAGGTAATTTCAATCACCTAGATTGAGTGAGGAGTTGCTTTTAATACTGACCTTCTCCTGCTTTACTGGAGCTCCCCCACTTTTCAAAGAAACAAAAGGCTCAGCCAACCTTTAAAAAGCTCTTCAGTTCAAGTTATATAAAAATGCTAATTTTAAAATATTAAATAATGTTTGATGCTTTTTAACATCCAGCAACACTCCTTCTGACCTTACATGTATACCCTGACAGCCCAGAAAAATCAGACCCACAGCTCTTTGGTGTACCCTTTTCCATTGCCTACTAGATGCCTGTGTTTGCAATTATCTCCCAGTGAAGAGAGTCATGCAAAGTCAAAGGAAACAGAAAGCAGATCTGTGCTTTGAATCTTGCACTCACCACACTTCAATAACACATTGCCTTGCAAGTCACTGTTGTGAACGCTAACATTTGGTGGTGAACAATTGGGACAACATTACTGTACCCATTATATATTAATAACAGATGTGTGTGTATCCTATTTTTTCTTCCCTTTCTCTCCTCCCCTCCCCTTTTCATGATAATTAACAAGGCAATAAACATGTAAAACTTAAAAATCACAGAAGTGGAAAACTGATAAAGGCCTCTGAAATGATAGCAAGGAAAAAAAAAAAAAAAAGAATCAGTGAACCAGAAGAACATATAAAGTTATTGCCGGTATGCTTTGCAGAGAGCACAAAAATTGAAAGAATAATAAATAAAAAGGGCAGGTCAGTTTTCCAGCAAGAGCTAAATCCGAGGCAAACTGAACTAACCTAAACAACCTATGTTACGATGTAAACAAAGGGAGCAATTCCTTACACAGGAATAACAGATGCTCTTCAGGTTTATGGGGTTTGGGGAAGGAGATGAATGTTTTTAAGGCGCCCAGACATCCAGAAGTGTGACCAGCTGCACCCAGCACAGTGGGGCAGCCAGGGCTCCTCTGGTAGCAAAGGTCCTACCCAGCCCAGCTCATGGGGACCAGGTCCTCCTGCAGCCCACGTGCCTCGCACACCACTGTCTGTCTGGTTAACGAAGAGCAACGATGAATGGCAGAACAGTGACATTGCCCCAGGAGTGAGAGGGGAAATTCAGCCTATGCTGGGGGAATGGGAATAACCAAAGAGAGTAGTGGCTTTTTGAGGAACTCTGCTGTGATAAGTGTTAGCTTCATCCATCTCATTAGCTATTGCCCTGCCACCTCGTCCCCGAGTGTACATGCATTTGCACACACAGACACGCCAGCACACACAAGCCTATACTTCCTACCAGCTGAAAGCAGGAGCTCCTAGATAAAGTACATATGCTGAGGTCTTAAGATCGGTTTAATGAACCATCATGACTAAATTTGGCAAGATTTCCCGTCTTCCTTCTTTTCTGTACCCCAGACTGTTTTGATCCATTTGTGAGAAATTTAGTTTTGGCAAGTGAAAGTCCTTTATCACGGCCAGTGGTTAATCTGCACTGTGACACATTCATTCAACCAGAGAAAATCCAATATTGACATTTGTACCTTGGGGGGAAAAGAGGTTAAACACTGGATGTAAAATAAACTCCTGGACTATGTCAAGCAACCGTAAAATATCTATTTCATGTATAGACATGTTTCTTTCCCTGAGAACTCAGATGTAGCTCGATTACATCTGGACTCCACTATTACTCCACATAATTGGTCAAATGGATGCTGTTGAACAACATCTGGAAGCGTCTCTGATAGCCCAACTCAGCTGCTCCAGCCTTTTGGTGGTCCACTGAGAACTGGCTGTTCACATGCTGCTAAATCTCTTCCTTGTTTCCACCTGCTAAATAGCATTAAAAGGCAGCTTATAATACATTAAATACTCTCCCAACATTGATTTCCTCTGTAAGCAATTACTGTCTTGGCCACAAGGATGTTTTGCAGTTGCTGGTAAGAAGGAGGTGGTCTGTGTGGCCAGACGTTCACACATGGGAAGGACCGACCCCACAAGTCTCACTAAAACCTGTTGTCACTTTTAATCATTTTCACTAGCGCTGTGCCTAAGAGTCAGCCAAAAACATGAAAGCCTATTGCACAAGGCAGCGTACAAACACACAGTGGTGTGAGGCCCTGGCTCTGAAGAGTTCACAGCCCAAGAAGCCTTCATCGCCCTCTTCCCATCTATTTTTAATTCATTCATTTGTTTTCTAGAGCTGGGTTTAAAAGTTCTGAAATTTGCTACCTTTGCATACATTGTGCAATGCCATGAACAGTCCCACTGGCTTCCGGAGACCTATTTGATAGATTTATATGCTTTTCTTTAGGCACAAATATACATACATTTGGGGATGCACATATATTCTGTATTTCCTATTATACACAAGCATAAATATGTTGGTCTAGAGAATATTTTCCAGAGGAAGATCAGAGTATACAGTGTTAAATTCTCTCTCTCCAAAACTAACTGTGCTTTATCTTGGGTGTAGCGCTGCTGAAAATAAGCAGGACTTCTCAAAGGTTAAATGTTTATCAACATGAACAAAGGTATCAAGATAATATTGCAGTAATTATCAAAACTGGCTGGTTTTTAAACTGTGATTAAGCCTTGCAAACCATTTTACTTAGCTTAAAAAGTTCTGAATGAACAAATGACTTTTTTACACTTCGTCATTAAAAAGAAAATGGTGGAAAGGTTGGATGTAACCTGTGATTCAGATTTAACCAAGGTTAGACAGAAATCTGAGAACCAGCCAGAGCTGGAAGTAAACCACTGTTGCCAATTATTTGGACCATCAACAAAGAGAAACTAGAAGCCTTCATATAAAGCTAACTTTTAAAATCTATTAACTGCTTCTTTCACTTATATCTAGAACTTCACCCATTAATAATAAGCCAAACCAAAACAATGATGCTATCACATAGACTGTCTGGTCACCCTGAAATTGCATTACTTGCCTAAAATATTCTTTACATTTGCTGAGGCCAGTGCTACTCACCCTGAACTTTGCATATGTAACACAGAAGGGTTTAACCTATGACAAAGACAATAAAGCCAGGAATGGCATCCTGACAACTATGTTTTCCTGATACAGTCATTTTGGTTAGAGAGATAACAAAGGAAAGTGAGATGAACATCAGAAACAGCTAAACTCAGATGCAGAACCAATGATTAAAAAAACCCTTCGCAGCTGTAAATTTGATTTCTGTAACAGGGAAGATACCAGCCACACAGAGACGGAGTAATGCAATATTCAGTGGGGCTTAATCCAACCAAAGGTATAGGCATATCTGTATTAAGAAACGTTATGGCCAACAAAGCTGAGAGAAATCATCACAGAAGGAGCACCCAGAACCAAGGGGAGGAAACTGAGCTTTATTTACCTAGACAACAAGAAAGCTTTTGAGGCAGCATCATACAAAAAGCTGATTTATATGAGAGGATTACTACAATTTACTCAAAAGCAAAATGTTTTCATTCTCATCTGGGAAGTAATTTGCTTGATTACAAAAAAAAAAAAAAAAAAAAAAATCAAGGCCCTCTGGTGCAAAACTTTCAAAGTAGAAAGGCATTTCAAGGGATTGCCCTGAAGACCAGCTTATTGTAGCTCAGGTGAAGGCATCTGTGATAACAGAAACAGGGAGGAAGGTGATCAGATCTGCAGCATGTGAAAGGGGTGTTGAGAAACAAAATTTAAGAAACAGTTCATATACGAAACCAGGTCAAATAAGGGATATATAGGCATTAATAGAGATGAGCAGTGAAGGAGTCTGATACTGAGAAGAAAACTGTGAGCCCAGAACAAACCCATAAAAGCATCATGCTGGTGAAATACAGGTGAGGTGAGTAGGACACAAACATCCTGTCATGGCACTTAAAAATGATACAAACCGGTGTATTCTGCTAGACACGGGATGTAAATCAGCAGGAGTTTTGCTCAGCAAGGACCACAGAGCCAGAGTCTTCTCTTCATGGATGTTAAGTAACCACATACCCGTTCGCAGGGGACAAGACAGGCAGCAGAACAGACAGCACATCCCCAAAACTGCCCCAAGTGACACCCTTCTTTAATATAAAAGTATATAGGGCAATCAAAATCAGTGCCACTACAGTGGAGACCCAGTCACTGGGTCCTTACCCACTAGCTAGGCTGCAGCTGGAGACAGTGTCCTCCTAAATCACCCTGGCACAAGCCAGCAGTGGGTGAGAGCTGTCACCTCGTCACCTTATTGTCTCTGCAGGGGGGGCTGCATTTCCAGTTTTGCTTGCTTTCACCTTGTTCCCCGTGTTTTATATTGACAAGCATGTACAGCTTCTGCACTGAAGGACATAGAGACATATACATGTATATATATACAGTTTGGTTTCTATTGGAGACCAAGGGTTTGGTTTCACCAAAAAGTAAGTTGTCCCAGTACCATACAGGGCTAAATCACAAGGAAATTACATCTAATTCATCCTCTATTACCCATTCCCTTTAATGTGGAGACCATTCCAGAGATGGAGAAGGTACATTACCAGCATTTCCTAGGTACTCAGTGCCTATTAAACCTTCGGTCTTTAGAAGAAAAAGGTTAAGGTCTATTATTATCACAGAGTTCCTGTTATATCAGACACAGCCATGTTTTCCCCCTACATTTAAGGTCTCTCTTCATGTGCAGGGAACATTTATTACCAGCATTATCTTCATAATCTTGGGATGGAGGCTCATCTGGGCCCGGTGTCTTCCTAATCTTCATTAACTCTAATTTCATTATCACCTGTCCTGGAGTGACCCTGAGATCACTCACTACTACTTTCTTCCTCCTCCGGGAAATGAATTTCTGTTTCTGTCCTCAGCTACTGAACTGCTTTTGTGAGCCCTGCGGCAAATAATTAATATTAGCAGTATCCCCTTCATCTCTCACCAATCTGGGTGCCCCACCCCATCTTAAAAGCTCTGCTGACTCCTTGCCTTGTCTCTCTGTTTCTGATACATGTTTTTAAAAGCCTCTAGAATATTTGCCTTGGCTCAGTAGTCCTATTTCATCCCTTGTGTGAGCTTTTCGCACCTTTTTTTTCAAATCCATTTATTAACCTTCCTATTCCTCACCTTCCCATCTTGCATTTGATGTTCACCAGCTCTCAGATGTCTTTTGCATGACATAAGAACCAATTTTTCCAGCTAATTATTCAACCCTTTCTCCTGGCTCTCCCCTCCCCCTAAACAAGTATTATAAAGATGGGTTTGGGATGGCAGAGCTTTGCCGGATTAAAGAAACAGAGTGAATTAAAGGTCTTCCCATGAAAGAGGGATCTTGACCGAAAAACTCAGAGCTCCCCTGTGACTGCACGGAAAAGTTTTGTAAAAAGCAGATGCCCCAGCTTCCTGCCCTGGCAGCAGCAGAGGATGTTGTCATCTGATAACATGGCAGGGCAATAACATTTTATTTCTGTCCCACACCTAACTAAAGGGGCTGTTTGGTACCAAACTGAAACAAATAGGGGGAAGAATGATGATGACCAAGAGAGGAGGGAAACAGAAAGAAACCTTTTCTTCAGCTCTGTGTCTCTGACAAACATCTGAGGTAATAAACAGGGAGTTTTATGAGCTAATTGCATTTTAATCAATTTGAGCTCTTAACTGCATTGGAGAGGCTGCTAAGTTACATTAGATTCATGCATGGTTTTATACTCCGTCCCCACCATTAGCAGCTTTACGATAACGAAGCCCCTGCCACCACCGTCACCATGGACTATTGCTCCAGAGGAGCGCGCGGGCAAGAAAAACTCCCCTGAACAAAAACAAAGAGGAAGAGCAGGATCCTTTGCATAAACAAGGGGAAAATGGAGCGATTGTACTGCACAACGTGAGGCGAGAGGGGAAGTTTGGCGGCTGGCAGCAACCCGCGGCCACCCATCTTTGGAGAAAGAAATCCTGGCACAACGAATTTGGGAGAGTCCAATAAAAATGTAGAAGTGAAGGCAGAAAACTCTCTCCTCCCGGTTGTGTACGTGTGTCCACACAACCAGCATATGTTAAGCCTTTAAATGAACATTTGGCCATGAAACAGTAGCTATGGCAATACGCAGGCACGAATTTATGTACTGTACATACATATCACATAGAAAAGCACTCTGTTTCTGAACCGGACTGACAGCTGCTTGAAATTTTCCCCTTCGCTTTCCCTAAGGTCTCAGGTGTGGGATTCATGAGCCAGTGTCTCAGCTAGAACAGGTGTCTATCGCTGTGTAAATAGCAATTAGGCCCAAATTTCAGACTTTTTTCAAATCCCTATCTGAGGAAAAGCCCAGGAATAAATAGTTGCTGTAACGGCCAGGGGTATTGTGTAGCATTATAGCCTCCAGCTGGGCTATTACATACTATAGACGGGTGAAGAATACAAGCACCTGACAGATGTGTTCTGTTAGCTTCATTAGAAAAGAAACAAAGAAACTCCTCAATTAATAGCAGTGGAGCCAAAGGGAAGGGGGGTGCGGGAGGGAGGAATCATAGCCTGTTATTTAAACAGAGTCAGGGAGCCTTTCACTGATGGCTTAATATGATTCATTAATAAAAACAGCTTTTTGAATGCCCAGTTTAAGTCAAAAGAAATCACTAGCATGGGGTTTTTTTGTTGTTGGTGGGTATTTTTTCCCTGCAAAAGAAGGGCAAAATGACAAACTGGAGTTGCTGAATTCATTTTGTGCGAGGCTGGTCCTTCTCAAAGCCCCCTTTCCATGGGGTGTTCGTCCATTGCAGTGGTGGCACAGTCCTCAGGAACTGATGGGATCACATCAAGACTTCGGGTGAGAGAGATATGCAGGGGTAGCATAGAAACATTCCATGTCTCAATTAGGAAGCCTTAATGATTTTAAACTGTCAAAATGGATCTCTTTATTATAATGAAAATCAGATGCATGTAGAAAGTCACACTTTTCTATCACAAGATGTTACTCCTGTTTTGAAGATCTCAGTAAAACCATTTTGAGCATAGTTTTGTGTGCCACTTCTTTAAAAGCAATGTATTTCATGTCTTTACTTAATGCAGTTTTAATGATAATAAATGTATGTACAGACTGTATTGTACTGCAGCTCCTTCTTATGCACAGGCATACGACAGGGTTGAGGATCCTACAGCTAGCGGCAGAAACTACTTCTCTTCTGCTCCTAAAAAATGAGATGAAGCCATCACCGCCTTTTAACGACAGAGGCAAAACTCAAATGCAATGTAATTCTCAAGATGTGGTGCTTACTGCTGTCACTGGTGGGGGCAATAAGAACTATCCTCCCAATACACATTTGAAGGAGAGGGAGGCATTTCAAGCATTTGCAGGTTCAGGGAGCTCACAACATGAAGCCGTGCAGCAGGATTTTAAACATGAAGAAATTGCTGCAGCGCCTCTGTGGGGTGGTGTAAGATAAGCAGGAGGGAAAGGATCATCCAGCACCTGAGAGTACAGAAGGAGCCATGCGATGGAGGTAGCGATCGTTTGCACCCTGACCTGCCAAACGAACACATGCCAAGAGAAGACCCTGGGCAAGGGGACGGCGATGGTGTGGCTATCGCGCAGCAGTCTCTGGATCCGTGTGGTCCAAGCGTGATGATGGTGAAGTCAATGCCTTGAGCTGGGCGGTCGGTTTGATGAGATATGTCACGGAAAGATTGAGGAGACCAGCAATACCGATCAGCTCCGCTTGCGTATTTCCCTGCGAGTTGTTTCCCACAGTGCGTTAACCGATGTTTTGTCAAAGTCTGCCTCTAAACGTACCAAATGATGGGTCTTCCATCACTCCCCAAGGGACAGTCACCCACAACCAAATAGATCTTGCTGTCAAGAAGATTTCTTTTATATATTCAGCCTAATTTTTCCAATTCTTAATTTCACCCCATTACTCTTAGTTAAACCCACTCCTATTGTCCTAAATAATTCACCTCCCTCAGGAATTTACCCCCTCCATGTATTTGTAGGCTATTCTTTTGTCCCACTGTAGTCTTCACTTAGCAAAGCTATCTATATTTAATTCTTTTAATCTCTCTTCGTAAATTAGTCCCTCCAGCCAGTGAGGGGAAGGGCATATTTGAGTTGTTATTCAGTAGTGAGCTAGGATGCTCTGTTGCATTCTGGGGATAGCTAGAGCATGGAAAATGCCTAGGGGAAGCCTAAACATTCGTATTATTACTTTTTTTTTCCCCCAAGTGTTTGAACTGCCACAGACAATGTGATATTTCTGAAGGAGAAAAATATAACTAAAGATCTCTGTTTCATTCTCCCTTTTCTGCCCCACTGTTGTAAATGTCTGCTTTGTACTCAGTTAATAACCTCCCTCACCAGCTGGCCAGCTCTTGCTTACAAGCTTTGCCTTCCTTTGCACCCTAACCTAGGATTTTTGTGTCTGAGTGAAAAGCAGAGAATCAGACAGTCAACATAAAAATAGGTTAAGAAATATACGATAATAAACATATGCACTGCTGCTGTGGCATGCTGGAGCTTTTTCCATCAGGCGTGAAGAAGCTGTTTACTTTTGATGGTTTGTATACTTGTGACAAAGTTATTGCTTTTCTAATGTACATAAATTCCCAAGTAATTAGATAGCACAACTATCTTACTTTTTTTACTTTATTGACAGAGTCAGACAATAGCTGTACTCTTGCCCTTTCCACCCCAAATTAATGACTTGGAGGATTCAGACTTACAAGTTAGGTGCAAACTAATGACTGGTTTATTTGAATTGCTGGTTTCCTTCCTAAGGACAGTGTGTATGACAGAGCTGATAGCAAAGTCTCCCTTTAGGAGAACACTGTATAATTCTACATGCCTTACATTTATTTGCTGCAAATCTGTCTCTGTTCAATCAAGCTCTACATCTGAAGAAACTGAAGTGACTTATACCAGAGATGAGGATGGTGTGGTCTTTGAACCCAGGTTTGGGGTTTTTTTAAGAGTGGTTGTTGTTGCTATTGTTATTGTTATTATTGTTATTGCTATTATATTTGTACTTCATGGCGTTTTTCATGTGTAACTTAAATACTCCTTTACCCTCAAGCGGAATTTCGTACTAAAACTTACATCCTACCACAATCTCAGTATTTGTTAAAGGGACTGCAATAGTATTTGACTTTTGTCTTGAAAATGGATTTTCAATTGCTTTAAATACATCCAAATACTTGGAAAGACTGGGCCTGTGCACTGGAATCATTTAAATATCTAAAGGAGAAATGCAGAATCCAGCACATGAACCAGTGCCCATAATTGGCTCTGATACTTCAACAATTTATTTATTTTTCTCTACAGCTGACTTAATACCATAAAATGAATTCAGTACTTGCCAAAATGCCTATTGCAAAAAAAAGTCGAACAATTCGTATTTGGGTCATACAAACCTGAAAAACATTAGAGACCAATAAATGATGTCTTCTGGAGGATATGAAAATAAACAGACCCGCACATTAATGCAAACCAACTCAGTCTTTAACCCATTGGCTATTATTTTTTCTCTTTGCATTGTGGCAACACATAGGATCACTTCTGGTTATAAATGTTGTACAAGCATGAAATTCCAACCAATCCTTAACTCAAGAGTTTTTACGCTGCGGAAAGTAATTGGATCGGGAGGAAGCTAGGGATCTATGTGCTCATGTACAGGAAAAAAACCATCAGTGGCATGCACAAGGTATCCTACGAGTGCCTTCTTTCTCTCAAGTACTCCTCTTCCACCACAAAGCCTGTTTGTCTGTTCAGAAACCCGATTGACGGCTTAACGTGGCTGGTGGTGGCTATTCCCAGAGTCAAGTGATGCCCACAAAGAAGACTTCATCCACAAATCGTGAGAGCCTCAGTTCCTTCCCTCTGGAGTCTCAGGGCCAAGCTCCTGACGTGGTATCCCCCCACACCTGCCAGCTTTGTTCCAAAAGAAGCGCAAAGTGCATCTTTACTTCTCTTGCTATGTTTACGGGTCAACTTGAGTACAAAATGCGAACATAGAGAGGCTGGAAAGTCTATTTTAATCTCTGGGTTTGTTATATTTTCGTCTTTCATCATACTGCATTGCAAATTATTCTAGTTCTATTTCTCTGGTGTATTAAACTAGCGCATTGCCAAGTCTCAGCTCTCCATTCAGGTTCTGGCATCAAAGCCTTAGGCCAATTTTATTTCATTTGTATTTGCTGTCAGAGCAATGTCTTTATTCTAAAATGCCCTTCTCATATCAACTTCTCAGGTGGCTTGACAGAAGTAGAAAGTGTGAGGAAGAAAACCCTCCCCCACACCGCTGTCTGCAGTATTACTTTTATGTTTTCACTCTCTCTGAGGGGGGAAATGTGCAGCACACGTCGAGAAAATGGAGTTCAGAATGCCATTTAGCAATGAAGGGGATTTTTTTCTAATCTTAGCTGGGCACTTGACCTGTTCATACAGCCTTTCTACTTTATTTATATGTACGTGTATACATAGGTGTACATATATACGTGTGTACGTAAAAAGCACACACACTTTTAAATAATACTCACGCTGCTGTTGCTCTGGGCTAATTTATTTTCAACCGCGAGTGGCACATTTACTCAATCACAAACCAAATTTTAGTAAAGCAGAGTGAAAATCTATCACGTCCAATTATGATGACAATGCATTGCCGCGCAGCTGAGGGTTAGACTGGGACCAGCCATGTTTTGCTTGTGGCCATCAAGGATTGCGATGGAGCTTTTTTTATGCGTGGGTGGAAAAGTGATTTAAACTGGATGACAGAGAGCCCAAATCATTTTCTCATATTAAAGACTGTCAAGGACCCACCTCAGGATGGAAGTGTTTGATGTCAAATATAACTCTGGAATTAGGCAAGCTAGGGACAGCTGTAAACAGGACATCTTAAACATCACAGGTCAAGGGGAAGCATAAGAAAAGTTTATCTTCTGGCATTGCACATTAAGCAGTAATTGTGCTTGATAATAATAGCTTTTAGTCTTCTGTTTATTATTCCCCATTCTGTCCAGCAAATGACACTTTGCATTCTAACAATTTTTATTTGCCAAGCACAAATGTGTGCCATATCTAAAATTACATGCACTTAAACATATATAACGGAACTTCAAAAATCCACGTGCATACACACACATCTATCTGCAGCATCTGTGCACTGCTGACACTAAGGACACTGAAATCCCCGGGTCATATACTTTTGCAAAGATCTTAGCAAGCAGTGATGCAGCCTGTGGTGCAACAGGAACAGGGTGGTGTTGTCATCCCCCTCACACTCTGTTCTCAGAATTAATGATCCTCACGCCTTTAAAAATAACAATGATTTGGGCTGCACAAAATACAGACACCTTCCCAAGCACTAACACATGTATGCGTATTTTGAAGGCTACTCCCCATTAAGCATTTTGGTTTTGGATAGATTAATCTATTTCCTCACTGGTTTGAGGCCAAACAATGGGTTTCTCAACTGAGGAATGTGCATGTTAAAAGCAGGGATCAGATGAGACTTGTGTACCAAAGCAATGAGTTTCACCAGGGCATTCGAAATAAATCTAATCTACAGAAATCATCGCTACGTTTAGGATCCCACAAAGTGTTGTGCCTTAGGAATGGAGTATTTCAGAAAGTAGTTGAAGAGTGCCAGTATTTCAACATCAACAACCAGGAAAAAGAAACCTCAGTTCACTGTATTGCTAAGTGAACGCAGCTGACTGATCCCTTGCAAGCAGTGATGATTCAAATTCCTCCAAAATTGTAACAACTTCCAGTAATGTTTTCCTTTGACAGCTCTGGGACAAACTTTTTCATTCATTCACTGTTTTCTCTGAAGATCTATGTCAAAATTAGGGGTGAGTAAAGCCTGCTTCTTTCCGTGCTTTCTTTTGCTTTTCCCCACAACTGTTCTATTCTTTACTGGAGAAACAAGAGGAGGTGAAAGAAGAAGCAACAACAACAAAAAATAAAATCATCAAAGCAGGTCTCAGTAAAATAAAAATGGAAAAATTTGAAAGGTGATTTTTTTCCAGTTTTGTCAAAGACCTATTTTTTCTGCAGGTCAGGGAAGAGCAGAAAACACTCTGTAGTCTACCTAGATATTGCTGTCTGGATGCATATTCATATTTCAGAGACTATAATGACAGATGTGAGAGAAGAGAGATTTTTACAGCAATTGGATGAGAAAAATTAAGGGAGTGAATCAAATTTTCTTTCTTTGGGTGTGCAGATACAGAAATGTAGCATGCATTTATATTATTATCTCTTTATATATTATTCATGCGATAATGTGTTTTGATTTGTTGCAAATTACAGAAGACTTGAAATACTAATTTTAAAAAACTTTCCCTGCCTGCCTCTCTCTTTCTCACTCACCCACACTTATTTTCTATACAATAACTCTCTTCAGTGATCATTAGAAGAATATAGTCTCAGAGCTGGGAAGCTTGCGATGATGCACTGAAGGGGCACTCCTGCAGCTACTTCTACCAGGGTCGTATAGGGGTTGATAGAGATATTTTTGTGTTCCTTTTCTGGCCTTTATGCTTTTCTGTGTGGTGTATTTAAAGCAATATACTCAGGGTGAAATCTAGAAATGACGAATTTTATGATGTCCGTAGGAAAAAATATACCCTATGGACATTTCTTCACACATACAATATAGAAGCTGGAAGCAATGACTTTAAATGAATTCAATATCACTATTTTACTCATGTTAGATCAAGAGTTTGAGAAACAGTATCTGGATAATGTAAGTTTATTGTTGTTATGATACAAATCAACAACCACGTTAAGCCTAAAATCAGTTTACCACAAAGCAAACTCCCCATCTCCCAAGCATCCTGTTACATATAAATTAAACATACCCAGATCTGACTTTCTGCATGAAAACCAAGGTGTTTGGAAGTTAAATTGAATGAAACCTTGTTTCATTAATTGAAGCCCACCATAGAACTGTCCCTGCTAATGTCTACGTTTTAGTCAAGATTACTTTTAATATTTCTGTAAGTAGTAGAGACGTAACAGGAGCAGTCTCCTCACCTGCTTAATGAGAGGGAAGAATTTTAGGGGAAGCAGGTATTCATAATTTGGACACAGAATTTCACAAAAGTAGATTTTTGGCAGGCAGAGAGACCAGTATCTTACAAAATGCCCAGACAACATCTAAACACTCTTGAGAAGTACCTCTGAAAACATTTTCTCTGCACTAGTTCTGCAAATCTGAATGTTTGTATTACAAGGCAAATAGATATTTGGGGGCTCAGTGCACAAGCAAGATACCACAGGGAGTCACGAGTGGTGGGGAAAGGAAGTTGCCATAAGGATAGTGCCTGGACAAGAGATAAGAGTCGGAGAGAAGCTGGGCCACTGGCAGTGGTTGATGGTGGAAGAGGGACATGGGTGCTGAAGGAGACACCTAGGAGTTCCTCAGCTAGGACCCAAATTGAGACCAGGGTGGTCCAGAAATGCCATGTTTCTGAAGATGATAGGAGCGAGAACAGGAGGCCCACCGAAGGTGTAATTGATCCCAGGGAAAATCTTGGGACAGCTATCACGTGGCGTGGAACTCATACTAACGCCATGTCACCAGGTTTGTGTTCTCTCGGGAAGTATCTGCATTTCCACACTGGACAAACCTGGTGTGCCGGACTGCTCCAGACCCTGGGGAGTGAGCGCAACCAACATGGCCCTCTGCAGTGATATCAAACAGCCCAGCCAGCACCACTCCCACAGGGTTCCCACAGCACGCACCAACCTCACTAGGGTTAAGAAAGTCGAAAAGCTCAGATAATGCTGGTGTTGCTTGGCCTGATGTTCCTGCCAGGAAAAGAAGAGGCAGAACAAACACTGGTGAGTTTATCAGAAACAAGAGATGATTTATTGAGAAAGTGTTCCAACAATTACTTCTTTGAAGGAAGTTGGCACCTTGCCCCTTCAATAGTGCTGCTCACCATCCGCTCCAAAATTAGGTAAGCAAATCCCTCCTGGCCTTTTCCCACCAGGAAGAGTGTCAGTCTACTCCATCCATGAACCCTAAACCCCAAGTACTTGATATAAACTGACAATTGATAGCCAGTAGTATTGGCAGACCCACTCATCAAAGCTAATTGCACAACAGGAAACGTCCTGTTTCAGTTCATAGTTGTGTAATTCAGTGCTATATTATTAGAGATATGAGGAAAGTTTACATAGGAAGAGAGATTAAAAAGAACAGGACTTCTAGTTTAGAAAAGTAACAAGAACAGGGACTCACTAGCCTGTGCGACACAAAACAATTTACTTTTGTGTTATCTACTGTTTCTCATAATGAAAGAACAAGAGATAGCTAAAAAAAAAATTGAAAAGTATTCAACTGAAAACTGATAAAAGGATTTATTTATTTGTACACAACATGCAAGTAACTTCTGGAGCGAACTGTCAACAGATATGACTGAAGAAAAAAAAATCAGCAGGATTAGGAGTTTATCTGGATATTAAGAATATATATCATTACAAAACTAACTTGCCAAGTTGTGGAGTTTTTCTCCTGCAGTTCATAAACATAACTAAAAACTTTATTGAAAATTCCTGGAGCATTTTGCGGTAGTCAACCTGAAGATTTAAAGGGACTCATTGAAAATCACTGAAAAATCACAATCGTATCCCACTTGCTGTCTCATAATTCCACCTTACTGACAATCTGAATCAAATAAGTAGCTGATAAACAAAACAGGCCGGGAAAACAATTTGTTGACAAATACTGTAATGTTCAAATTTTGCTCTCACAGTTCAGTAGTACAGCAACCCCTTGGTGCAAGAAAAAATCAAATCTATGTCCTTTTCATTTGCTCATCATGAAAAGGTATTTTATTGTTTTGAAATATACTTACCTAATGAGCATATAACTTCTCAGACATCTCAAGTCACTTCTTACTGTACATTTGATCTATGTACAAAGTACTATTTGGACCACCTGAAAGCTGGGCCAGCCACAAATGATCCTGATGTCCTGTCTCATCTGGGTCACCTAAAAGTGTGGACAGGCAGTTTACTCCCTGTCAGAAAAGATTTTAATCTGAGTTTTCTGAGGTGTAGTTCATTCTAGTCAATAAACACCGGATATTTCCTGCACATAGGGTAAGTGATAGCAACAAGGTTCAACAGAGAAGTGTGAAGGTCCTGGTCTGCCTTGCTGCCACCAGAAATCTGAAGTGAATCCCAGTGCATTCAGTATTAGGATTATACAGGCTTCTGACTCCAGTGCCACCTTCGTTCAGGAAGTCCCAGCATAGTTCAACTCGTCTTTCTAACAAGATGCTTGGCTGACGGGTCCTACAGTTTCACCTTTGCAAGTGTGTGCCAAATTTATCTTCCAGCCTTGAACTGACTTCTTCCTAAACTCATGAGCTGAGCTACCGCATGTCTAACTGATTTAAATTCAAAGTCAACGGGACGTATCTTCTGCAATCTGCATCTTACTTATGGCTCATGCTTCCAAAACATGACAACTTTGAGACACGGGTAAAAAATGGAGGAAGTTATTGCAAAACACGTACTGCAGCTCATTTTACATGCCTAAGCCTGTGAAATACCTTCTCTAATCTACCTCATACTTTCTGTCAAACAGTTCTACCAGATTTGTTAAAAACCAGATATGAAAATTTTAGGTAGAAAGGAGATTTTTTTTCAGGAAATTGAACATAAGGGGTATCAAAATGAGACTTGATTGTAAAGAGACATTAATTCAACTGCAACTGCTTCATAATTCAGAGTATTAGATTAATGCTTTATGAGCACATTATCTACAAGTAAATGTAAATGCTGTAACAAACTGAAATTCAGAGATAGAGTCTGTTCGCAGGTTTGGCTTGGACCCTGTCCACGGAGGCTTTATTAATCAGCACAGAAAGTTTAGTCAAACCTTTGCCAGTCAGTTCAAGGTAGAGAAGCTTCCTGAAAGACAACAGAAATGTCTTTCATGCTTGCAGACACCTGCAGCCACAGCTCCCTCTGCTCTAGCCGCAGGACTGGGCCAGACCTTCCCGCGTCACCTCCTTGTTGCTGATGTGCCAGACCACCCGAGCCACGACCGAGGCAGCGCTGCTGCGGGTGGAGAGCAGGCCCAGCTGAACGGCGGTCTGTACCTGTCACACGGAAAGAATCAAAAGCCGAAGCTCTGCGTTGCTGGCAGCGCCCCCAAAGCACCGTGAGACACACACGCACACACTTCACAACGCAATGGCAGCGACGTTTCAGTCCCGTCCTCTCCCCTCCGTCCCCGCCACGACAGCCAGAGCTCGCCGTATTCCCACCCTGCGTCCTTCTACTTCTGCGTAGTCCAGCACACACAAGAACAGCTGAATCAGGAACAAGAAGAGAATTGCTTTTGAGCCACATTACAAATGTTAACCTAAACAAACTAATGAACAAAAACCCGGCGCGGCAGTAATAGTGATGAAGCCATGGCACTTTATCATAATCCCATCTAGCGAGACAGGGAATTTTTGTCAATATGTTTCATGCTTAGAAAATGTGCTGCTCAGCGCTTCGGCACTGTGCTAGCCACACACATTTTCTTTCACTGGGGGAAGGTTCTTTTATTTAAAAGCACACATTGCGGCCAAATCCATGTCCTCCCATACAGACTTCCCCGCTCGTTCCGACGGGAACACGTGGCTGTGCCCGCATGAATACAGTGCACCGGGAGAAAGTGCCAAGTATATGGGCAGAAGTCCTTGAGACAATTTTCAAGGACATTTACGTGACAATATATTAAGAACCCCTTTTAAGGAATTTATTCACTGAGAACCCTTAGAGGTCTGGCACAGAGACATGTAATTATGTCCCATAACAGATTAGCAGTGGAGGCAAGTACCAGACCTCCACAAGTGACCAGTATGAGCAGTCCCAACGACAAGGCAACACAATTTATAGTATGTAGTTATGAAATAACTTACCCACTTGAAAAATGTCTTCTGAAGCTAGACAGTGGGTCTCTGAGTTATGCCATGAAGCATTAGGGTTTATACCACTTAGAGATTAAATCACCTCTAATACCGTGCGGAGTGCAGCTCTCCTTCCCCTTTAGGTATCCTCTGGATATCACACACCTCTTTGAGCACCTTACAAGTCTCTGGTCTACTCTAGATTTCATGCATTTTCCCCTCTCTCTCCAAGGTTATCTTTCCATATCTCTAACAGCTTCCACAGCCAACTTCAACCCTTTCATATTGCAGATCCTTTCAATTTTCATCTCCAGCTTTTTCTTTTTTTTTCTTTTTTTTTTTTTTTAAAATTATTATTAGATGAACTGAGAAGTTTTACAAGATAGGCTAACTTTCCTTCTCTGGCTAAAGACACTAGAATTACACAAGGGGGTTCATTTTTTGAATCCCATGGACTCTGACACACTGCTTGCATTATTTTTTTCTGGAGACCTCACCACCACCTGTAATTTACTCAAACTATTTCCATGAACGTCCTTCACCTTTTCTCACTATTTGTATTTGATTTTGAGCAATCTACCCACCTGAATTTATTAACTTACTCTGAAGTTCCTCACAGTCTTCAGGAGCTTTGAATACCCTGAACATTTTTGAGTCAGCTCAAATGATATTAGGTAATTAATGAAAACATTCAGTATCAGCTCTCAAGAAAAGAGCATTAAGCAATACATTTGCATGGATGAAGCACCTACGAGGGTCAAAAGGCAACAAAACCTGTACTCAGTCCGAAACCACACTTAGCAGAGGCAAAGGCAGTCTTACCACCCGCTTTCAATTTTATTCCATTACCTATAGCTCCTGTAAACCCATCTTGTGATGTTGTTCTATCAGTTACCGGTGACTAGTAATTTTACGTCTAATGGAAGTTGTTTTGCTGTTCACTTTTACTGAACTTGCAAAGTTCTTTCACCCTCCAATGGTTCAAACGAACAGAAAGGCCTTATCGTGCTGCTGTGCGGGGGAGACACCAGGACAGCCGGGTTTGGGTCAAAGGGTGCGAAAAGCCCAGAGCTTGGAATTTACTCCACAATAAAGCAGCGTTAACTCTCAGGCAAGCAGCATTAACTCCTGAGAAATCGCTGGATACCCTCCTGAGAGCGCTGTGGGACCACAAGGGTGAAGCCCTGAGGCCGGAGCTGCTGCTGCCTGCCCACACTGGCAGGCAGCCGTTGGCACAGCTCACAGCCTGCCACAGAAATACTTACGGGAGATAGCCATAGCCTTAAAAATTGGATAAGAAAGAATAGAAGGGGAACGGTGTAAAATGTCACATCCAGACAAGAGAACAAATCAAAGGGATTTTTTTTTCCCCTTATAGCAGGAAAAAAGTACTCACAGGAGCTTCTTATCCCTTCCTCCGTCTTTTTTTTTTTTTTTTTTTCCTTCTCAGGTTTCTTTCATGCAGGGAAATAATTCTCTCTCTGTTGACACCTATGCAACCACAGATGTGTCAGCATGAGCTGACTGGGTGGAAAAGAAAAAAATATTTACCCCCAGCATTTCTGCGATCCGCTGCATTGCCGTTACTGCCGTGATTTATGGGGGCCCGTTACATATTTTAGCTTAAGCTTCTCAGTCACCCAAATGATTTCCTCTCAACGAAAGAGAAATACTGTGCAAGTTCGCGGGAAAGAGGGCGAAGGGGAAAACAAGAAAGGTTCCCCCCACCCCGGCACAGCATCTGCCTCAAAAATGGGAGTAATGGAGATGGATGCTGAGAGATGCTGGGGAGCGGCGGGGTACCCCGGGGGTACGGAGCACCTCCACCTGCCATCGTTCCCCCTTTACGCCAGCAGCTCCGGCTCCCCGGCAAGACCCCAGAGCCCCCTTCTCCCCGCCGCCCCGCTGCCCCGTCC